>JAXGGA010011192.1:0-43435 GCA_038373865.1 Uloborus plumipes
GTGAACTCGGAGTCGTCGGAGTCCTCTTATACATGGGACAGATAATATTTCTCGAAATGATTAAATTAAGCTCAGAACGATTGCGAAATATGATTCAAAAAAGAAAACAATTTCAGAACATCTAAGTGCTTCTGAAAAATACTTCTCAACAAAAGGAAAACTTACTAATTACAAACAGCATTATCTTATTCTTTTACTGTAATAGCTTTCAAAGCAAAATGCTTTCAAGTGCGTTTTCAAAAATCATAATACGGGCTTGTCACAGAATATCTTTTTGATCTCAACACCGTTAACAAAAGGACAATAAAAAAATTTAAAGTGGAAAGGAAGTTGAAAGGGAAGAGCTGAATCGAAGATACTTATCGAATGATTTTTTTCCTGAGATATTGTCAATTTATTATTCATCATTGTTTCTGGGTTTGTGCTCGTATCATCAAACTCACAAATCAGTTTAATCGGCATAGAACTAGAAATATTAATTTCTTGAAAATATCCAGAAAGATAATAAATAAATAAATATCTTAGGACAGAAAAAGAAAAAAAAAATGTAACAAGGCTAAATTGCAAAATTTTGCAGATAACTGCTTACATGTGTTTCGGGGTTTCTTTTCTTTCTTTTTTTTTTTCGACCCAAAGGGATTTGTTTTTGAAGATCTGCAATACGAATCTGACTATGATACATGTCATGGTTTCAATATTCAAAAAATTCCCTTACAATTTTAACATTTTTTCGTACATGGGACACAAAGGTCTGATACTCGCGTTTTAAGCCAAAAAAAAAAAAAAAAAAAAGACGAAAAAATTGAAAAACAAATCTTCTAGAAAAGAAGATAGTTTTTAATGATTTAAAAAACATTTCAGGGGAGATCCCACAGTAAGCCTCCCAACTTGCTCCAAATGTTCATGCTTTGCACTTCGCTAACCCCACAGAGCAATTTTAATGGTTAATATAATGCGGGGAGTTTTGTTATAATGCGAGTAATTTTGAGGGGAAGGGATTCCCTTCGAAATAAAAGGAATGGCTGAGAAACTGCCAACAACCGCAAAAAATTGGGGTGCCATTTTCAAAAAAGTAGGACATGATGGGGGTAAACGGTGATCATAATTGGATTCAGGGAGAAATTTTACATTAAAATTAGCAAGCGTTGTGTCAGAAGCAGTTGTACGATTCCGCCCCCCCCCCTTTTCTTTTTTCTTTTCTTTTTGCTGCAGTGCTACACTGTAAAAAATTAATGTTGTTTTTACAGTATAATACCGCTAATTTCACGGTAATAAAATGTATAAATTTCTAATTTTACAGTTAGAAACTGTAAAGTTACTACTTTTACAGTACTAAACTATAAAATTGTTAATTTTGCTGTAAAGAACTGTAAAATTGCTAATTTAAGTTTATTATCGGTGCATTTTAGTTTTAAACTGGAACGTTTGCTGCCAGTATTCTACTGCTGTTTTAACAGTATAATGCAGCTAAATTTTACGGCAATAATCTGTAAATATTTTAGCTTTACAGTCAGAAACTGTAAAATTGCTAGTTTTACAGTTTATCACTGTGCATTTTACAGATTTAAATTGGAACCTCGGCTGCCTGGATCATACTGTAAAAATAACAGTTCATTTTTTACAGTGTATCTGTACCTTAAGAGTGGGGGTAGGGGTCTTATTCTCAATAAAGAGCTATTTATGTCGCACCTGAGGGTGGACCTTTCCGAACGCAGTGTATGTCCACATAATATTTACGCAAATAATGACCTTTTCTCGTATAAAAAGAAGTTCCCTTTTTCAAACAAGCAACGCCCTTGCTTGTTATTTTAACGATGAAAAAAGTTCTGTTGGTGTTGACATTTGGGTGGGTGACACGTTCTTTTTAACTTCTTATCTTTGCACTAAATAAGGGTTCTTTATTCCCGTGAATATTCGATTTAAGAGAAAATTAAATTCACAAAAACCTGTTAATGTTGCGAAATGTACTTAGCAGATCTTAACACTAAAATAAGGTATTGCTCACGAAAGAAGTCACACTCTAACGGGGGATTTAGGGGGAGGCGTGATACTATCAAAGTTTGTGGCAGGGGAGGAAGAAAAGAAAAAAAATGTGACATCACATTATGGTTGAAGTAAAAACATTTTTTAAAGCAATTATTTTTTAAAAATATGACACGTAACGGGAGATGAAATGTGTTGTGCTAAAATTGACATCAACAGCTCCCACGCTTCTTTTTCAAGATTTTTTGATCCCCCCACCCCTTTTTGTCACGAAGTGTCACACTTCATCTTACCCCCTCATAGCACACTATTTTTCATGAACATAATGAACAACGACTTACAAAAGAAATGCGTGATGTCACACTTATTGCTGTCCCCTTTCGTCACAAACTGTCACATTTTCCCGAACCCATCTCCCTCCCCTCAAGACATGACATCATTTGTGAACAGTCCCTGAGGCAGTCCTTATCAAAAAATAAAACTACAAACACAGCTTTTAAAAAATTAATTTTCAATGCGTTTGATGCATTAAAAAGACAACAAACTAAAACAACTGTTTTATATGTGAACAGCATCTCTTCCTCCTCCCATGACATAATAAAGCTAATCAATAATTCATGTAAATTGAGTCTGTTTTATGGCCATCATTTCCGGGGTGGAATTGGAATTATCAGAACACTTAAAAGAATTAGACAATAGCCATTAAAGCGGAGATTTTTATCAGAAAAAGAACACTGATCAGCAATATTGTGGGTACGTTCATCGATGAAGTTAATGGCGTTGTTTACAAAGAACGTTTCAATTTTTCACGTTAATAGGATAGTTTTGGTTTGCAAAATAACCATTTTAAAAGTTCGTAAAGGAAGGAACAGAAGCAGTTAAATTTGAGCAATTAGTTTTACAGTTATGGTTCGGAATTTTATTACTTTTGGTTTCATTGCGAGTTCACTGCACGACAATAAAATTAAATAGAACTTATTTTGCAATTAAAATGTAGTCTGATTCTGTAAAGTTGACTTCCTATCCACTAAGGCTTTGACGATTCCATTTGTTGAAATAGGGGTGAAGGGAACCGATCTCAGCTGTGATAAGATTCAGTGGTGTATGAAAGGAGGTGATGCACGAATCGGGGGAGGGGGGAGGGCGCTTGAAGCACAAAATTAAACTTCTATTATGAAAATTAATGTTTTTTTTCTGTTTAAAGACATTTTTCTTTATTCATTCAATTCTGAGCAGTTATGACTGTTTATGCAAAATTGTCTATGCAAAATTGAAATAAAATTTCGATTGCTATTATTTACTATTTCAAACATTAGATTTTGCTTTTCTAGAATAGGGGACAGAACACTCTCCTTGAGTAATTTCTGGCTACGACAATGATAAGATTGTTGACATTTTGCCAATCTAGAAATGCTTCCCTTTTCAACACAAATGTAAAAGAGTTCGTCCTAGGGCAAGCATCAAGTTTCCAAAGCCATTCTAAATTAAAACTCCATTTCTTAAGTAAACGATATTTGTTTAATAAAATATAAAAAATGTTTCTTTTTTTATCCAAAGACTCAGTTCGCACTAAAACACTAAACAATACGAAATAATAAGTAACACATTTTTAAAATAACCCTCAACAATTAGGGCCTTGCTCCACATTGACGTAAAGCAGAAAAATAAAGCAGAAGCGTAAAATGGAGCAGATAGTATTCCTATGGAAAGTACCCGGATTTTCGGTTTATGCCTTCAGTTTCGGTCGCGTTTTACGCTGAGGTGGAGCAGGGCCCTTACAGTTAATCTTAATATTTTTTATTTAGTTTAATTCTAAGCCGGTCAACAAAATTTAAATTTAAAATTGAGAGAAGGAAAAAGAATGACGGTGTAATAAAAGCAATTCGAAAAACTGTATAACGCCTACTTCTCTCAAACTTTTAATTTAAATTTTATTAGCTGTTTTAGGATTTACCTAAATAAAAAGATATTAACCGCAATTTTTGAATGTTCTAATCGAGAAATCATATATTTAATTTAGTTCATACTTTTTAGTGCGAACTAAGCTTATTGACAGTCTTTACATCAAACATTGTTTCTTTATACTTAATTTTAAAGTTTTTCTCATTTTGAAATACATTTGATGTGAAACTTAATAAGGTTATTTTTCATTGTTTTTCGCAATAATTAAAAAGCGGAATCTGCGCAGTTTATGGCAGAGAAAGTAACCTAAGAAATAGTCTTTAAAAAAACTTATCTGACAACAACTGGTTATAATTTGCATTCCATAAAAATTGATACTGAAGCTGTAATTCAAAGACACAAGAGGATGAACTTACCTAAAATAAAAGAAAAGAAAATTAGTTCAAAATAAACAAATAAATACGAGATTTCAGTTTAAGAAAATCATAATTTCATATTTTTTGTTACAAGCACAAAACATTCTAAAATTTGAATACAATCTGTTTTTGCAAAGACAGGAAATAATTTTAATGTAGATAGAAATAACCTGCATCAGCTACATTTTCTGAGACATTAGAAGGGAGAGGAAGACGCTGTGCATCGTTAAACAATACTAAATAAGTAATTGCTGGAGAACTACAAAATAAGTTTTCAACAAACCATCCAGTGAAAACTTTAATTGTGAGTGTAAACTGAGTATCTAGATTTCTTTCATCCATTTAAAATAACCCCCTCCCTCTACAGCCTTGTGTGAAGAGTTATTTTAGAGAATTGTTGAGATTAAAACGAGCAGCAAATTATTTAGAAAATTTGATTTTTCTTTCAGTGATTTATTCATACAATGCTTATTCAACGGTAATTAATTCATAATATATTACTGATAACTTTACATTCATTCTGGTACTGTTTTTTCCAAAAAAAAAGGGGGGGGGAGGCATGTGGATTAAAAAATTCATTTAGAAAAAACATTTTAATGTTGTTTTCTATGTGAAAATTGAAACTTTTTTGCAGGTTTGATTCATTTTTACGATTTAAAACATATATTTGATGACTATTATAGAATTCGAACAATGACATCGTGTAACATTCCATAACAATCAATAAACTGGTACATATCTTTATCTTTCATCTCAAGCAGTACACTGTAAAAAAGAGATGTTGTTTTTGCAGCATAATAGAAGTAATTTTATAGCAACAAACTTTAAAAATTGGTAATTTTACAGTAATAAACTGTAAAATTGCTTCTTTACAGTAATGAACTGTAAAAGTGCTAGTTTTACAGTTTATTACTGTACATTTTACAGTTTTAAGCTGGAACCCCTGCTGCCAGTATTATACTGTTATTTTTACAATATAATACAGCTAATTTTGTGGTAATAAACGGTAGAATTGCAGCTTTACGGCAATAAACTAAAATTGCTAGTTGTACAGTTTATTACTGTGCATTTTACAGTTTTAAACTGGAACCTCTGCTGCCAGAATAAAAATTGTAAAAACAACACTTTATTTATTGCAGTGTAATTTTTACAGTACTCCACGGAAAAGAAAATGTTGACGAGAAGTCTCCCCCCCCCCCTTCTTTCTTTACATCACACACACACTTCTCTCAATAACTTTTCCAAACAATTAAATCAGAACCCGAGACGAGTAAAGTGAGAAGACGAACTAGGCCATGTAGGTCACTACCAACCAAATGGATCTAGACCACACAACTCTTATAAAAGATCCTGTCCTTCACCGAAGGATCTTTTTAATCGACGCGCTCGGATAGCAGTGGTTTCACGCAATAACTCGTAATAACCAGGGTCAAAAGGCTTGACACTCATTTTAACTTCCTCAGCCAAATGCATAATCGCTTTGAGACCGCAAACGATAATAGCGAAGAAGAAAATTACAGGGGGATCGCACACACATCATTCTCCGAGCTATGACTGTAATCTTGAGTTGATGTGGTGTCCAACATTTCAAAATGGCTCATGTTGACAGGATTATTTTTTTTAAGGAGGACCTACACTGTAAAAAGTGAATGTTGTTTTTACAGCATAATACAGCTAATTTCATAGTTTATTACTATGTAGTAAAAAACTAAAAATTGCTAATTTTACAGTACTTAACTGTAAAATTGCTTATTTTACAGTAATAAACTGTAAAATTGTTAATTTTACAGCTTTTTGCAGTGCATTTCACAGTTCTAAATTGGAACTTCTGCTGCCAGTATTACATTGTCGTTTTTACAGTATAATACAGCTAAATTTTACAGCAATAAACTGTAAAATTTCGAATTTTACAGTAAGAAACTGTATAATTGCTAGTTTTACAGTTTATTACAGTCCACTTTAGAGTTTTAAATTGGAACCTCGGCTGCCAGTATTATACTGTAAAAACAACAGTTCACTTTTTGCAGTGCAAAATCAAAAACAAAAAAGAGGGTGCACGAGGGGAGGGGGGGTTAAAAGAACACAGAAAACTTTCTCTCTCTCCCTCTCTCTCGAAAAGAAAAAAAAAACGACACCGCCCGCTAAAACGCACCTTGCGAATCAAGAGCCATACTATTTAAAGTACATTTATTTTTTGCCAAAATTAACTAGATGGGGAACACGGAAAATGAATGATACTGACAGATCCAAGATTTTGTTGGTCACAAAATCAAAATCAAAACGGAAATTAAAAATACATTTAGAAGTCTGGATTTTACGGTCTCGAACCAATTGCCAATACTTAAAGAGCAGCAAAAATGAAACCTAGCTGAGAACACTCTCTATTAAATCGGCTTTAGAGAAACAAAAACCAAAAAAAAAATCAAAATCAGTTTATCCGTATAAGAGCTTCGGTGGAACAGACACGTCAAACTTACAACCCCCTTCCTTGCAGCGTTGGGGTTCCGAAAAACAAATAATGCCAAAAACTACTTGAAAAAATATTTAATTGCTTCAAGTGTGGGTGATTACTTACATTTTATAAACATTTATTTTTCAATGAATCCAAGCAAAAGCATGAAAGAAAGACAAAATAATATAAATGCAAAAAACTGGTCGCCTTAACTCCTTCAAATCATTGAATAACATTCACAATAATTCACACAGAACAAGAAATTCTCCCACGCTCTGTCAGTTTAGCGCAACACTTGGAAAGAAAAAAAAAGAAAACCAAAGAGAATGAATCCCCCATCAGGGATTCGTCTCTGCCTTTTTCTGTGCTTGTGGGAATCGGTCACGACCTGTTCCAATGAAGAGATGGGCTCAGGTGGGCGTGAAGCCTCATAGGCCCTCTTCCGGTCACACATCACGCACCCTGGCTTCCCACTAAAACCCCGGCTACCGAATGAAGCTCCTTTTGTTTTTTCTCTTATTTCTTTCCATGCTGTCACTCCGTTTGATCTGCTAACAGGCTGCTTAATGCGGTCATTTTTTCTTCCTCCAACACCGAGTGATTTGTTCAACCAGTGGGTTGATCCCAATGACATAAAGTGAAGTTGCTTAGCGTTAATAAGGTATTTTATGTGCGAAAAGTAAACTTGATATTCTGCTGTGACGCGTAGGTTTTGAGATTATTGCAAAGAAGGCGAGGTAGAAATTTGAATAAAATAAATTGGCGAGTCGTTTTTCGCTACCTAAAACAGTGGTGAAGCTTTCACACACGCAGCAAAGTTTGAGAGTAGTAGAGGTAGGTGCGGATAGAAAAAAACACCGCCTATAACATCATTTGGACACTTTTATTTGAAAAATTCTCCCCAGACCTCCGATTTTGCCCCCCTCCCCATGACCCTCTTCTAAAAAGAAACTGGGATGACCTATGCGGAGGTGTAGCACACATTTATCAAATGCAAAAACTTTTCTCTTACTGCGGTGGATTTGATGATAGAAGATAGTTTAGCTGTACTAGGCTTTAAAACTCTGAGTTAAATATACGTAAAAACAATTTAATAATAGAAGGCAAATTTCCGCACCGAGAAAGGTTGATTTGGTAAGAATGAAAAAATAGCATACAGTTCCGGCATGATATTAAGCGTCACGTTCATTTCCTCCAATCTTTACTAATATACTAGCTGCCAGGGCAGCTAGATTAGCTTCCTGCGGCATGCTGATGCATAACGTCCCCCCTCTCTAACTTTTACCTCATTCTGAAATTATATTATTTGATACAATTTAATGTTCATTCGATTTCAAGACATACCACGCACGTGGCCCGGCGTTGCACGGGCACTTCGTGCCCTGAAAGTAGTGAGAAAAAAAATTTAAAGAAATTACTCCCCGCCAAGGCGGCTCGCTTACAGGCGCTTCACGCCTTTACTTTTTTCCTATGTAAAAAAATCATTCGAATTATTGAGATGCTTCACGCCTTCAAGATGGTGAGGAAAGTTTCAGTAAGTTCAGGTCGCTCAAAGAAAAAAATCTGGTATGGACCCCACACTACTTCCTTTTACGTGTAAATTTCTTAGTAGTTGCCTTAAGTGTTAAAAAAAGTGCTTGGAGTGAGCAAGGTAACAATTCAAATATTTACTCCCCTAATCTGCCACGAAACAATGCAAAAAATATTTTGCAATGGTTAATTTTCTAAATATTGCTGATTTTAATATCATTCAGTGAATTTTTCGCAAAATATCGCCAATAGCGCCAAGTTGAACCCAAATTCGAAAAATATTTTTTTCGCCAAATTTGTCGCCAACTTGCGATATGTCGCCAAGTTGGCGTCAAACGGCGACCAAAAGCTTGGCGACATATCGCCAAGTGGTCGCGCCAATTCATATCACTTGAGTCTGCATTGAAATTAACACTGATTTACCCCAAAAAAGGGGTAAAACACCCCCTTGGGAACATTCAAATGCAACCACAAGGGGAGGTGCACAACTAGACCATCCTCAGAGCCTACATACCAAGCTAGAAGCTTCTACGACATATAGTTTTTGAGTTATGCGACCCACATACGCACACACGTACATACAGACGTCATGAGAAAACTCGTCGTAATTAACTCGGGGGTGGTTGAAAAAAATTTTTCGGCTGCTTATATGTTGCTAGGTACATATACACGTGCTGACAGGTCAAAAAAACTAAGGAATTTTCATTCGGGGGTGAGCAAAATCAAAATTTAGACTCAAATTCGAGTGATTTTTTTTTCGCGATCACAATACTTCCTTTACTACGTAAAAGGAAGTAAAAAGCAGACATAGATACTCAGTTTTTAAAATAAGTAGATGGCTCTTCAACAAATAAATGTTTCAAAATATTACCAGTAGCTAGCGATAAAAATTCTACGTAAGTGGTCCGCTTATGAGTTTCGTGTTTGATTTAGTTAAGCCTTCATTCAAAATTCTCATTATCATTGTTATTATACTGTTTCATAGCAACGACGGTTTGCAAGAATGGATTTCATATTTAATCATTTATTAGGCTTAATCGCTTTAAACTTGACTACTTATTAATTGATATCTTCGCTAATTAAAATCGTATAATTATATCAATTGAAACTAAAGAAGCTTGAAAAATTACCTATCTATCGGTACCTGGTTCGACTTTCAGTTCATTGGCGTTCAGGAGAAAGAAGCGTGACATAGAAAGATAGTTAGAAAGAAAGATAGTGAGAAAGATACTCAGTTTTTAATATAAGTAGACTAGCTGCCAGGGCAGCTAGATTAGCTTCCTGCGGCATGTTGATGCATAACGTCCCCCCTCTCTAACTTTTACCTCATTCTGAATTTATATTATTTGATATAATTTAATGTTCATTCGATTTCAAGACATACCACGCACGTGGCCCGGCGTTGCACGAGCACCTCGTGTCCTGAAAGTAGTGAGAAAAAAATTTCAAGAAAGTACTCCCCGCCAAGGCGGCTCGCTTACAGGCGCTTCACGCCTTTACTTTTTTCCTATATAAAAAAAATCATTCGAATTATTGAGATGCTTCGCGCCTTCAAGATGGTGAGGAAAGTTTCAGTAAGTTCAGCTCGCTCAAAGGAGAAAAAGCAGACATTGATGCTCAGTTTTTAATATAAGTAGATGGCTCTTCAACAAATGAATGTTTCAAAATATTACAAGTAGCTAGCGATAAAAATACTATGTAAGTCGCCCGCTTATGAGTTTCGTGTTTGATTTAGTTAAGCCTTCATTCAAAATTCGCATTATCATTTTTATTACTGTTTCATGGCACCCACGTTTTGCAATGCAACAATGGCTTTCATATTTAATCATTTATTAGGCTTAATCGCTTTAAATTTGACTACTTATTAATTGATATCTTCGCTAATTAAAATCGTATAATTATATGAATTGAAACTAATGAAGCTTGAAAAATTACCTATCTATCGGTACCTGGCTCGACTTTCAGTTCATTGGCGTTCAGGAGAAAGAAGCGTGACATAGAAAGATAGTTAGAAAGAAAGATAGTTAGAAAGAAAGATAGTTAGAAAGATAGTTAGAAAGATAGTTAGAAAGATACTCAATTTTTAATATAAGTAGATAAAGCTGTAGAGTTTGTTTGTTTGTTTGTTTGAACGCGCTAATCTCAGGAACTACTGGTTCGATTGGAAAAATTCTTTTTGTGTTGAATAGTCCATTTATCCAGAAAGACTTTAGGCTATAGTTTGAAAAAATTCGATAAGCGATTCGTTTTTTATTCGAATTCAAGGCAATTTTCTCATTAATCGCCGAATACTGGGGTTAAAAATTACTTGCACATATTAATGTTACATATCGTTGTAAGCAGAAAAATTTTGTCCGTCCTATGCAGCTTGTTCCGATTCTTTAACTTAAGCACAGCACGAGTTATTCAATTTTTAAACTTGCCTTTTGCAAGGCTTCACCCGATTTCTTGCAATACTTGGCTCATTAAAACCATCAATAAAAAATAAACTAATTATTCCACAGTTTTGATTTTTACGCCATTGGATAGAGCGATATTTTTAACCCCAGAATTGATTCGACTTACAGTCGAAGAACCAAGCTTTTATCTCCACTAGAAAAAAAGTTACAAGCGTTTGAACTTTGAGTTCGAAAACCTGTTTCCTGATCAAACTATTAACGTTTTATTGCGTTGCTATGGCGACATCTTTTAAATTCATTGTTGGTGTCCTTTTCTTCATTTCGTTTCTTAAAAGCATTTCATTTTACGGCGTTTCAACAAGGCAAATAATGCGATCGTCCGTGTTTCACTTGAATTCCTGCATACTTAATGGCTTATATTTTTTTTCTGGTACCAGTTTGAAAATGTGTTTAAAATTAATTGTAATTCATGTTTTTCGCAGGGATTTTTTTTGGCTGCGATCTAAATATTAAAACAACTTTTTTGTTTGGAATTTTGCAATTAATGTTACAGGAAGAGAGCGGTTTGGAAATATTTGTTTTTGGTAGGGAATTGTATTTGTTTATTAGGGAGAGTGTTAAATATGTGCTACTTGACATTGTTTTTATTCCTGAGGAAGCATGTGCAAATAATGCGATTGACTTTTTTATGCGGGAAAGTTTTTTAGCGAGCCGCTTTATCGGGGAGTAGTTTTTTGAAACCGGTTTTGCTAAAACTTTCCTCCCTCCTTTAAATGCGAGCCGCCTTGGCGGCGAGTAGTTTGCTGAAACTTTCCTCGCTACTTTAAAGGCGAGATGCCTTGGCGGTTATATATCATTACTGAAACTTTCCTCGCTACTTTAAAGGCGAGCTGCCTTGGCGGTTATATATCATTATATACCGCTTTGACGGCGAGTAGTTTATTTAAATTTCCATCACTACTTTAAATTCCGTGCAACGCCGGGCCCCACAGCTAGTGTAAATATAATGGCATTAAACTATTGCTTGCAATCAGCAGTCACAGCGGACGTTAAGCTAATAGTTCAGTTCTTTTAAATTCGATTGCGAAGTGGTTAGAGTATTGCAGGGGAGGTTTGCCAATCCTAATAAATACATTTCAGGACTGTCTGGTAAACTTCGAACCCGAGGCCTAGAGAAAATTCTGACTTGTAATGCTCAAACTCCTTCCCAGGTGAAAATACTAACTGCGCAGTAGATGGAGACACCCACTCCGGCTGAAGACGATTCTGCCTGCGCAATAGTGGGAGACACCCATATACAGCAGTCAGCTCCGACAACAGTAACGATAATCCAAAAAGAAAAAATTCTGACTGCGCAATAATAAAAGACACTCATAACCCTTAAAATAAAAGACGCTCTGAAAACGGTAACGACCATTTAACTTGATCCCGGTGACCAACAGAGAGTAGGTTCAAAATCTTTACTAAATACAAATGGCGCATGAAAAAAATAAAAGTTGCTAAGATTTTCAATTTACTATTATCATTGCCCATGTTAATCTTTTGCCAATTAATTCGGACCAACGCTTCATAGATTTTTTAAAAAATCCGGATTAACATTTTCAATCGACTCGAAACGTGAATGTTTCATGAAAACTGATGAAGCATAACATATTCTAAATCAAAGAATCAAATTCAGAGTAAATAATGCTTTGACAGCAGACGACGAAAATGACATGATTCCTTATCGAAAATAAATAACGCGAGATCAAATCATAGGCACAACAATTACAAAAAGTATTTCAAAACCTTCAACGTAGATTATCATTGCATTCAAAAGGTACAAATTGAACGTAAGCATTGGTAATTATTTCTTAAATTGAGTGACTGGTAAAAGAGAGAAAGAAAGGAACTTTCACTTCCTTGAAACTCTCAATTTCTCAGAAGCTTTCATGGAGATTTTTATTTCGACGAACTTCTAATAACTATAGGGAGAAAAACGTATTAAGGTCAAATTACGATCTACTAGAAGTGCACAATTGACAAGCAAATTGCTCGGATTCATGACTAAACAAATGATTTCAGCGCTAAAAGAATTTAAATTCACGAAAACGTTCAATTGTAAATATACCTTGCATTGAAAAGTGTTCTCTTTTGTTAGCTTTCAGCAAGAAAAAATATAATTGTAAGTCTTTCAAGTCGGTTTCTTTCATCCGAATTCTGTGAATTTTTCAGACAGAAAAATTCTTAGCACTGAAAAATAATAGTTTGATGTAAGTTTTACTTTGACAGCATTAAATTCAGTTGTGAGCTCAAGATTATAAAAGAGGAAAAAACATAGATAAAGGTAGGGGTTAACAAAATTAAAAATTATTCAATCTTCATTGACGAAATGAAACATGATGAAGACAATGATTCAGATGAAAAGCAATCTGAACCAGTTTCATTGACATCTAGCAGTAAAACTTTAGTTGGAAATAAAAATTAGTAATATTTTTTTGCAATATGACACAAATATCGAACGAGCTCTTCGATCAGCTTTTTCAGTACCGGAAAGCCGATGAGATATGATTGAACTCTGAATTGTCACCAATTATATGTGAAAGAGAAATTTATTTTTCCAGAAAAGCAATACCGGAACGGCATCAATGCATCCCAAAAAATGAGTAACAACTGAACTAAAGATCTTAACAAACGAATCAAAATACCACTGAATGAACTATGTCTGTTCTTTTTAAGCAACATGTGGCATTACAGTATCTGAGAAAAGAATTACCAGAAATAGCAACAAATTACCATAAATAATATCACGCACATATTTTAAATAAACGAAATTTCCATATTAAGGCCTAGCTTGTAGAAACAAAAAAATTCCGAGAGAAAGCCAGAGTTTCGTACGGAATACGCGATTAGACTAAATCCCTACATTATTGTTCGAAACGCAGCAGGAAAAAGCGAACTCGAAGAAGATAAGCGGAAACCAAACAATGGTATCTTTGCTCATCTCCAGAAATGTACAACCCACACACAAGAAAACAAACACGAACCAAAAGACGATTTCTAACCTTCTGAAGAAAGCAAAAGTGATGCGCAAAACAATTCCTGAGCAGCCCCAAGTTGGGTAATGAACCATGCATGACCGCTTATTGGGAGATAAAAGTATGCTACATGAGTATATATTGCCGGAACAAGGCAAAAGACCGCATCGCTGCAGCGAAAAACCGCAGCTTTGCCAACGACGATGGCGAGAAATTGTTGTACCTGTAACAGGAAAACAATGTCCAGTGACTCAGAGATATGCAGGAAAACAATTCCGCTGCTTGTGTCTTTTAGTGAGTTTGAGTAGAGGCAGTTGCTCAAAAAATGTTAGGCTTAAGCCATTGTGTAAATACACTTCAGAATTTTTGAAATCTTTACGGCATAAAATGCAAGAAACAGTCACAGTTACCTCTCAAAAATGTTCCTCTTCGGCAAATTTTGACAGACGGTTCGGAAAATTTGGACACAATATAATAATTTTCTTTAAATCTTTTTCTCATACCTAATGCATCTTCTTATTAGATGAATGTAGGTATGCAAGCATTTTTTTTTTCTTTTTTAAATCTAAGATTCGGTGAATTGAGAATTCCTCCTTATCACCCAAACATTAGTATTTAGGTTCGGAAGCCCCTAATTAGAATACTCGGAAGTATGTAATTTCGGGAGATTAAAATAAACTTCTCATGAACGATTTTTTACCTGATAGGAATTTTTGGAAATCATTAAACTTACACTAAAACCAATCATTGAATTTACACTTGTAAAATCTAATCCTACACTCAAAATTATGTAACGGAAAGCGACGTAAAATTAATAAAATTTGGACAGTAAATATTTCCACCTTGTACCGGTATTCTTCTAATAAATTCTAATGACAATAACAAGACGAAGGTATGCACAACAGATGTATCATTCACGTTCGTATTAAAACATTCTAACAATGAATAAAAGATTTCCAAAGACAATTCCTATAATTGCCCGCATTAAAAAAAAAAAAAAAAAAAAAAAGCTAGAGACATGAAATTAAGAAAAAACTTTGAAAATGGACTCCCAAGAAAACACGTGCTGAAACGAGGAATTCCAAATAAATTCTTTTATATAAACAACTAGCGGTACCCGCACGGCTTTGCCCGTGGTATAAAATTAAAAGTTCATTTGTAAAATAATTAATATAGCAGAAAAAATACTCTATTTTAGTTATAATTCAACTACAATTCCTTCAAAGTATGATATAAAAATTTGGTATGGGCCCTACACTACTTCCTTTTACGTGTACATTTCTTAGTAGATGCCTTAAGTGCTAAAATAGTGCTTGGAGGGAGTAAGATAACAATTCAAACATTTATATCCCTAGTTTGCCACGAAACAATGCAAAAAAATGTTTTACAATGATTAATCTCCAAAATATCGCCGATTTTAACATCATTCAGTGAATTTTTCGCAAAATATCACCAATAGCGCCAAATTGAACCCCCCCCAAAAAAAGTTTTTAAAAAAATCGCAAATTTGTCGCCAAATTGGCAAAATATCGCTAATAGCGCCAAATTGAGTCCAAATAAAAAAAAAAAAATCGCCAACTTGGCGATATGTCGCCAAATTGGCGACAAATACTTCGCGACCAAAGGCTTGGCGATATATCGCCAAGTGGTCGCGCCAATTCATCTGCATTGAAATTAACACTGATTAACTCCAAAAAAGGGGTAAAGCATCCCCTTGTGACATTCAAATGAAACCCCAACTGGAGATGCACAAAAATAAGCCAAAAGAGAAAATAAGAACAATTTTGTTGCTCACAGAAACCAACAGAAATCTTACCAAAATTTGAAAGAAGAAGAAAGTTTCCTTTCCCAGCTTTAAAAACAAAACAATACATTTTCCGAAATGAAACACTTTAAAAAGAACGTTGCAATGTCACAATTTATACGATATTTGGTTAATCTTTGTGCTTTGGGTACCCCTTTCTCGCTAAATGGGCGATAGACGCTCCTACTACTGTTTCTAAACGTTGCCAAAATCAATATTGCTGAAATGCGAAATCTATAAAAATGGAAAAAAAATCCGCCAAATCTTTTAATTAAGTCATTAGTATATTGGAAACAGGGTGGCCAGAAAAATACTACGCTCCTTATTTGGGCCGAAAAAATACTACCGTAGTATCAAAAATACTACTTCTGGCAACCCTGGAAAAAGAACGAAACAAAAATAAGTATGAACACGTAACCATAGTAACAGCATGAAAAGTTGATTTCCGTTGATAAAATAATTCATTTCATTAACCATTTTAGAATCGTTTGGCTTGCTTTACTGAAGGTAAGCCTTGAATTCCGGGATTCTAAAAACAATTGTTACAGCTCTCCTGATGATCGTAGAAACTTCGAAAAAACTTCATTTTGTGCAGAAAATTTCAAGCTTTCGAATGACATAAGACTTGAAAATGTGTATAAAATATTTCTTCCCTATTTTATCGAATTTCCGCTAAGAATTCGAATAGAAAAAGAACGAAATGGAATTTTCGAAAAATCGCTTCGAGGTGCAAAACTACATGCTACAAACTAATTTTGTACCAAGTGGCATAAAAATCGACCGAACGGTTTTGGCGCTACGCGCGTAACAGACAGACAGAAGGAAAGACAGAGAGACAAACTTTCAGCTTTATTATTAGTAGAGATTTGATATTATGCTGTCTATTAACGCACGTGGAAGAGAAAGAAAACGAAAGAAAAGGTGGAATTTGCAAAGAGGACATTATTTTAAACGATCATTCCAATTACGTAATGCGGGCTTTAAACAATACAATCATAAAAATCCAAGTTTACTGCTGCGAACACAATACTTGTCCAAGCTTCCAGACAACATAATGGCATTCCTACGCGATAAAATAATGACTTATGCGTACCAAAGAATATTAAATTTATTATATTATGACATCGGATTTCTTTTATTTTGAGCACAAAATTCTTTTTGGAGAAGTTCATACAAATAAAAAGGTATAAATCTAAAATGACAAGTATGGTCCTTGCGTAGTAGAGAAATTGGGTCACGGTTATGAAAAGGCGATATTTTTATATTTCAATATCCATAAATTAACGGGAATAATTACGCCTTCAAAAGTTTTTATAAAAACTAAGAAATAAATAAATAAATATGTACAGGAAAAAACGGAACACAAATAATTTTTCATTAATTCCGTTGAAAAATAATAATAGTAATGAGTAGGGGATTTATAGCTTTGGATGTCCGTTACAATGCATTTTGAGCTTCATTAGAAATGAACAGAATTACATAAAATACTCTTCATATGTCTTTTTTAATCCCCTTAGGGACCCTTATGTCCTGAGAGCCTCTCGAAAATGACACATTGAAAATCCGCCTTTGTTAGTAATTATTTTTTTGCGAAGTTTAAATGGAAACAATTGTTGCAGACGACAACAATGTCAATCTCTCTTACGAAAACGAAATTGTAGACTTACAAAACTTTTTACAATTTTAATGAAAAGGAAAAAAGAAAAAAGTGCCCATGAAAAGTTTTTTTAACGTCTTGAATAAATTTTAAAACGTCTAAAACTCCTGAGATCAAACAGACTATTGTTAAATGATCCCTAGTGTCTTCGAGGCTCCTGGGAACGGATTATTCCTTCAGTAACGGCCCTTTTTTATTGCATTTTCCCCCGATGAATCACCTGAAATGTGCCCTGCGTTGCACGAAAGAGGTCAGATCGCCGAATAAAAAAACATTTTTTAGAATAAACGAAAGAGTCTGAAGAAAATTGTGAAAATATTTTTCAGAGATAAAAACTTGAATGTTTACCTGAAATTTCCAGTTGAAAGCGAAGGAACATGAACAGGTACTCTTTCATACTCCATTCATAATTACAGAAAAGACAGAAATAAGTTGTCATCACAGATAAAACATTTATCTTTAATTCTCAGCGACTCTCATGAATTTCATAAGGCATGTTAACAAGGTTTGAACAGATGTTACTACTGTTCAGTGAGGCACGTTCTTTTCCAGAGTACGGGTACGACTTGGCTTGCAGAATCGCACGCATGTTTTAATATAAATTGGCCGTTAAAGTTAAGGTGTAAATTTACTGCAAACAGGTGAACAGACTGGAAGATATAAAAAAAAGCCCTCGCATTTTCTATATGATTTTTGGCACTGAAAGTCGTTGAATTTACACGGTAAATTCATTTTCCAGTTTAAGCTAACTTAAGGAACTATAATACACCATGTATTATTCGTTATAATACATTTTTAACTCTGTCTACATAAGAATTGATTTTTTAAGCCCTTAATTGTAGAGGTGGGGTGGTAAAAGGTTTAGTAATTGTTGCATGGCTTTATATGTTCATGAAAGTCACTTAACAGTACCTTTGCTTTTACCCTCCTCCTTTCCTAGGACTGTTAGAAAATTATCTGACCTTATTTTTAAATGTGTTGGGTATAAATCAAGCGTACTTGCATGAGTCACCTTTGAACCATTCAGCGCATGCGTGTTTTTTTTTTTTTTTCCATTTAGCATCAGTCGCTCGCAAACAGAGTTTAACTGATAGAAAGTTTTGTACCTTCATCGGAATTTTTAATCTCAAATAAAATGGTTTTTCGCCAAAAAAGGTCGAAATCAAGGGCGGAGAAAACGTCACTAAAAACCATCTGCATCTTTCGAAGGGTTTCCACTTGGCTTTCGCACAGTTTCTGGCAATATTTGATGCCACAACTCGGCTCCAGTTGTTCCGTCATTTTTCTTTCCGTAGCAAAAACTGTTTTAATGAGACACTTTTCTAAGTCTTCGTATCCGTGCAAATAAATAATACAATAACCGTTAGAAAAATTCCAATGTTAATTTGCTCGATTTTGCGGAGTGCACGAGAAGTATAACGTTGAGGTTACACACAAGCATCCCACTTACGTTCCTAATAAAAAAATATGTTATCAGTTAAAGGGTTAATTCATTATTGTTTTGTTTACATAATATGGTTTTATATATTTCACTGTAAAAAACTAATGTTGTTTTTACAGTATAACACAGCTAATTTTTCGTAATAAACTGTAAAAATTGCTAGTTTTACAATAATAAATTGTAAAATTTCTAACTTTACAGTACTAAACTGTAAAATTGCTACTTTTACAGTAATAAACTTCAAAATTACTAATTTTATAGTTTATTACCGTGCATTTTACAGTCTTAAACGGGAACCTCTGCTGCCAGTATTATACTGTTATTTTTACAGTATGATATAGCTAAATTTTGCGGCAATAAGCTGTAAAATTGCAAACTTAACAATAGGAAACTAAATTTGCTAGTTTAACAGTTTATTATTATGCATTTTACAGTTTTAAATTGGAATCTCGACTACCAGTATTGTACTGTAAAAACAACAGTTCATTTTCGCAGTGTATGAATGTCACTTACGGTACTGTTTCAGTTGCATTCATATAAATGAGTAAGAGGAAAATCAATGGAAACTTCTCACCGTTAATTTGCTAGATTTTGCGGAGGGCACGAGGAGTATAACGTTGAGGTTACATACACCCATCCCACTCAAGTAACACGAAAAAAAAAAAAAAACGCCTCCCAAGATAAAGGGTTAACATGTTCTTTCTCGGGAAATCTACGATTGTCGCAAAGGGTAATCACACCATTACTATTTGCTACAGCTCCCAGAAAACTGTTAAAGATCATCCCAAACGTGAAAACGCTATTAGTATAATAACTGCTAAGCCCCTTACAGATTTCAATAACCACCCAGCGACAAGACTTTAAAAACTCATTGTCTAAACCTTAACTAATCTAATAGCCCGAAAAAGCAAAAATTTCCCAACACTCCATCCGGTGCGTGAAAAATTTCGCATTACACGCCTCAGAGGGCAGTCATTACCTCGGGCCCTCGATCCCCCGATAGAATCACACGCTCGCCGATTTTTGAATGGCGTAATGCGCGACAGCAGACTTTTCAGCTCCAGTAGCAGAGAGAAGCAAATTAGTTGTCTCGCCGTCAAAAAACAAATGTGCTGCACACTGGATCATTACCGGGCCCGAACACGAAGCCAAATTGCTTTACGTGCCAGCGCCATCGTGGAGAAGATGGAGACAATGGGTAATAGCCGTGGAAATCAATGTGTATGCGGCCATTAATGCAAAAAAGCATCGGCGATTGCTCGAAGTAGGGGAAAAAGAAATGATGAGGAGTTGGAAGAGCGTACTATCAAACCGCGAGTTCATTTGAATACCTAGATGCTGAAACAAAACCTTAAGGTGAGGCTGCAGCGACGGTGAGGGATTCACCACTGGTAAATTTTTAATATTGAAGTTCAAAAAAGCGAGTTTGTTTGAATACGTAGATGCTGAAACAAAACATGACGGTGAGGTTATGGCATTCAGGCTTGCCAACTATACAATGTGAGCCATAATCTGCAACACATCAGTCGACGAATCTTGCTAGAACGAACTCCAGAGAACGTTTAAAATCAATTCGTTTCAACAGTTCGAATCAGACGAACAATAAACAATTAACAGGGGACGGATATCGGAAATGTAGTTCGTTATAGGAAGTTCCTAATTTTCCAATTTCTGGGAAATTTCCATTTTGTACTGGCTTCGGGAATTCAATAACTTAAGAAAAGAAGCAAGGTATCGAAGATGTTCCATCAAGACATCATTGAGATCGAAATAAGATTTTCACGAAAATAGAATGAGAGCATGTTGCCAGAATGTTGGTAGTCATGGGTTTGAGAAACTTCCATTTCAAGGTACAAGAGAACTGCAAGCATATCATATGGGGGAAAAAAGAGATCTTCAGCAAATATTCTACATCATTTGAAACTGAATAACACATTTTTTTTCTTTTGTAGGCCAAATAAAAACGAGAACATATTAAATTTGACGCACGAAATGCTTTTTAAAGAAATAACATGCACCCAATATAAAACACACGCTATTGAGGAAAGAAACGAATTGTTATTGGATCATAATGATATCTCTATTCTTAATGCATAGCTGTTTAATTTGATTGTAATAATCCTTCGGGCCACTAATAGTCTTTTCATAAACTAGGGTTAAAATAAATGGGTTATTTTTCTACTTCTTCGTAATTCTACCAAGTAAAGAAATATTAATACGTTATTTCAAACAAGAAGTTGCAATTCTTAATTAACTTTTAACAAAGCGATTCAGTCATGGAAAAATAGAAGAAAAGTAGCTTTACAGAATTCGCTTAATAAAGTATAAAATGTAACTTTTTTTTTCAACTCTTAAACATTATGTTTTTTATGAAAAGGTCTACTTTTTACTAAACTTGCAGCAGTAAAGTTATGGAAATAATAGTTTTTCTGTAAAAATACAAACACAATAAATATGAAATGCAATATATGTAGTATAATATGCAGTAGATCAAACTGTTCTAACCATTGAGAAGGAATAACAAGAAGTTCTGTCAAGAACTAAACGAGCCTACTTTCCCGTACATCGACATCGGCATTCTCGCATCTGATCATTATTCTCTTGATTATCTGAGACTTAAAATTATGTCAAACATACCTTTTTAGCACTTAGAGCTGAATTCGAAAAGCAAAATATACCCCTTTCATCAGATGAAATAGACACGTAAAGAGTAATTAACTAATAAATAAAGTTTTGTCGCACCTTTTAAAGAGTGTAACTGTTACAGTTCCTCCGTAGAAAAAATCCTTCATCGTTTTCAAATAATAATAATAATAATAATAATAATATAAATAAATAAATAAATAAAAGTACAAAGAGCATCAAAACACATTTTATCAAAGAAAGAAAAAAAAAAGAAAAAAAAAACTCGTCCGTTAATAAAATGTCTCGAATTTCACTTTTAATCTGTTGCCAGTTGTTAAATATAAATAAAGAATAAAATGTTCTCGTGAATGAAAAATTTTTGTTACAAAAAAAACATCGTCTGCCAAAAAAAAAAAAAAAATAATAATAATAATAAATAAATAAAATAAAACAAATTTATAAATAAACAAAAAATCGTCTGCACAGTCAGTAATTTTTTTTCTGAGCCTGCATTTCAGCCATGTTTGCGGAGTCGGAGTCGGAATCAAAGTCCTCACAGAAGATTACTCAGAAAAGTACGTTACAAACATTATTTATCAAAACCATTTTCTTACAAAGTTAGTTTGAAGGAAATCCGACTTTAAGTTCAGGATCAACATTCAACTTAAATTCCCCGTAGACGCTAATGTTATTTTTTTTTCTGAACGGTTTAATATTAAACGAAAAATGGTTCAAATCAAAAAGCGAAATATGGGAATGTATGGGAAAGCCTCTCCGAGATCTTTCAAACAAAAAAAAGTTTATTCCATTCGGACGGTTCACTCAAAAGTTATTAGGTGGGGAAAGGTTGCTTAACCGGTTCAATGTTGAACGAAAAAGTGTTCAAATTGAAAATTTAAATACGGTAATGAAGTATCCTTGCTGAGATCCTTCGAACAAAAAAAAGTTTATTTAAATCGGACTGTTCACTCAAAAGATATTAGGGGTGACAGCTTGATTGAGCGGTTCAATGTTGAACGAAAAATTGTTCAAGTCGAAAATGTAGATACGGGAATGAAGTATCCTTGAAAAGATCTTTCGAACAAAAAAAAGTTTGTTCAAATCGGATTGTTCACTCAAAAGTTAGCATCGCAGGACCGGTTGTTTGAACGGTTCAAAGTTGAACCAAAAATTGTCCAAATCGAAAAATCAAATATGGGAATGAGCTGCACTCGCTGAGATCTTTCGAACAAAAAAAAATTTATTCCATTCGGACTGTTCACTCAAAAGTTATTAGGTGGGGAAAGGTTGCTTGAACGGTTCAATGTTGAACGAAAAAGTGTTCAAATTGAAAATTTAAATGCGGTAATAAAGTATCCTTGCCGAGATGCTTCGAACAAAAAAAGGCTTGTTTAAATCGGACTGTTCATTCAAAAGTTATTAGGGGTGACAGCTTGATTGAGCGGTTCAATGTTGAACGAAAAATTGTTCAAATCGGAAATGTAAATACGGGAATGAAGTACCCTTGAAAAGTTCTTTCCAACAAAAAAAAGTTTGTTCAAATCGGGCTGTTCATTAAAAAGTTAGTATCGCGGGACCGGTTTTTTGAACGGCTCAAAGTTGAACCAAAAATTGTTCAAATCAAAAAATCAAATATGGGAATGAGCTGTACTCGCCGAGATCTTTCCAACAAAAAAAAGTTTGTCCAAATCGGAATGTTCATTCAAAAGTTATTAGGGGGGGACAGACAGACCGACCGACCGACCGACCGACCGACCGACACACAAATTCCCCATCTCAATACCCTACTTTCAAATTTTTAATTTTTCGATATTCATTTTACCTTTTTATTTTTTTAACTTGGCGATATTTTTTGGACTTGGCGATATTTTTTTTAACTTGGCGATATTTTTTGGACTTGGCGATATTTTTTAGATGCATTAAGCTACTTTTAATACTTTTTTCGTCTTTCTTTTATTTTTAACGGGAAAGTAGGCTAAAAATGGATGGAGCAATGTTTTTAATTCTTGAAACACAGATATCACCTCACATTGGAAGAAATCGGGTTTCTTTCACTTGTTTTAAGCAAAACGTGTCTCTCATTCGCCGATGTTGAACCATGTGACTTGGGATCTTTGTTACAGCTCTTACTACTGTCTAAAATTTTTTCGTGCGACCTCCGCTGCATCTGCGCACGCGCCAAGTCTCTTCGGACTTTTGCGAAATAGGGGGGAAAAGCAACGAAGAAGTATTAAACGAACAAAAGCTGAAGGCATGGGGTAGTGCGCATCCTAAACCTATCTCCCCTTTTCAGATGGAAGCGTCCGTGGCTACCAGGCGCACAATACGCAAACAGACAGTAAGGGCCATGCTCCACATCAGCGTAAAACGCGACCGAAACTGAAGGCAGAAACCGAAAATCCGGGTACTTTCCATAGGAACACCATTGAATCCATTTTACGCTTCTGCCTATTTTTTCTGCTTTACGTCGATGTGGAGCATGGCCCTAAGCCAATGATTGGATTTGCTCACTCCATTTACTAATATCTGCTCTAAAGTTCTAACAATAAATCGCATATTAAAATCAAGTAATTAAAATCCGAATAATAAATGCGCGATTTTAACGTAAGAGTATATCGTGATATCTATATCACATTTCGCTTTGAAGGGCGTTGATAAAATTGCTTTGTCTATTGTTGTATGAACTGCTTCATACAATATATAATACTGTTATTACAACTAAATTAATTTCAGTGCACTATTTATCAATTGAGTTCTATTGCGCAGATACTAAGGGATTGAAAAGATAGAAGATCCGAAAAAATTGGAGATGTAAAAAAAGCAAAAAAAAATGTTTTTGAATTCGATCCCAAGAGGGTTTTTTGGAAACATGCTCGTGCATGATGCTCTTTTATTAAAATTAGTTTATCATTATTTCGGTGGCCGCAGTTTGATTAAAAATTAATAGAGGCACAGAGTTTTAAGAAAAAACTCTGGTGTTGACACCACACTACTACCATTCACGCTAAAATTTCATAATAGATGTCCTTAGTGTTAAAATAGTTCCTTAGAGTGAGCGAAATAACAATTCACGCATTTACACCCCTATTTTGTAGCGAATCAATGGGAAAAAATATTTTACAATAATTTATTATCTAAATATCGTCGAGTTTGACATCATTCAGTGGATAATTCGCAAAACATCGCAAATAGCGCCAAACTGACCCGAATTCTAAGAATAATTTTTTTCGCCAAATTTATCGCCAAGTTGGCGACAAACACTTGGCGACACATTGCCAAGTGGTCACCTATCTCTGCGATATTAATTCGGTAGCTAGAGCAAAACTAATTGATAGAAAAATCAAAATAAAATACCCCCCCCCCTAATTCCAGAAATCAGTACCAATAGACCCCTCATCAGTACATTAACAAGACTTAGGACAGGACACTTCAGGGGGATGAAGATACATAAAGACGGGACTAGGACGTATTGCCTCTGCAAAAATTGCTCAGACACAGAACTAAGCCCCGAGCACCTTTTCAACTGTCCCGCTATCTCAGCGTAATTGCAAAAAATAAGTGACAATCCGTAGCAAGACTTATACAAAGAAAACTGTCTTCGTATCGCTGATGTTGTACATAGGACCTTCGGTCCTATTTAATTTTCTATCTGTGACACGAAACCAACCAACCAACTTCATAGTCTGCATTGAAATTAACAGATTTAACCAAAAAAGGGGCAAACGACCCCCTTGGGGATTATTTGAATGCAACCAAAAGGGGAGATGTACAACTAGACCCCCCTCAAAGCCTACATGCCAAACGAGAATGTTCTACGGCATACCGTTTTTGAGTTATACGAGATACATACATACGTATATACGCGCATACATACAAATGTAAAGAGAAAACGCTTCGTAATTAACTCCGGAATAGTCGAAAATGATTTTTTTGGCTGTTTATATGTTGGTAGGTACTAGGTACAAATGCACTTGCTGACGGGTCGAAAAAACTACTCAACATTTATTCGGGGGTGAGTAAAATCGAAATTTAGACCGAAATTTGGGTGAATTTTTTTTCGCGATCACAATACTTCCTTTACAATGTAAAAGAAAGTAAAAATCAGAGAGAGCGAGTAAAATAACTTCCATGATAATGCCAGTCGATATCTAATGAACCAAAGGCGTAACGCTAAAAGCGTGGGGCAAGGTGGAGAAGAGTAGATATCTAATGAGAAATGCCTAATGAGCTTGTTATATTAGGCCTTCGTAACAACAACAGAGAATGCGTGCAAACAAAAGAACACACGCAACAAGTACAAATACGCTTTGATGGTAGAAAAATAAAACTCTTACATTACTATTACAGAAACTTTAAAGTCTGCTTTGCTCTCTAAATAACGAGAGGAATAATTATACCGCCGAGTATAAATAGGGTGAAAAATATACCATTTTTAGTTTTGCTTATTTTCAAGCCCCCCCCCTCCCCCCTCTTCTTGCTCGCCTATTTTTCTGCGAATTTGGTGAATATACCCCATAAACATTTTGAGCAGGGCCGTCATTTCAAGTTTTTCGGGGGGGGGGGAGGGGGGCAAAAGATCCAAACACAATGCAATTTCATCGGAAAACATTAACCACGGCCACTTATATGTAAATACGTTGGTTTTTATCAAAGCCGGGGGAGGGGGATTGAACCTCCCAGCACCCCTAAATGACGGGCCTGTTTTGAGGGGTGCCTCAGCTTCAAAATACCCCCGAAGATGACGCCCTGGAAGTAAAGCTAGAGCTTCTTAAGAGATTTATATAGCAATAATTATTCACGACCTTCAATTTGTTACATATAAACATAAGACAAAACAAATAACAAAAAATTTTAAATGTATTGTGTAAATAAAGAAACGTACAATAATCATTTTTTTAAATAAAATCGTTTGCAGTTTTCTTGAGCTTTAAGTTCACTTCATTTTGATTCAGTCAATCAAATCTTTATCTTTGGTCAATACTGTCTTCGAAAAATTGCGTTACGACTTTTATTAATAACTTATTTTACATTTCTTGGAACAAAAAAACTTTTTGGCTTCGTTGTACATGCTTTTTGGGTATTTTTTAACAAAGTTTTGTCCGAATCAAATCCAGCGTTTAGCTCTGTATTTCTGCATGAACTATATTTCTTCTTAGCGGCTAATATTCGATTTTTTAAAAATGTTCAAAAGTGGCCGAAAAGTTGCTTGCTTAAAGAAACACAAAATGAAAATGAGGTGCCTTGCCACAGATTTTTTGAACCAAAATTGCAACAAAAAAAAATTGTTTTGTTTTTTTCAAATCGGAGTTTTTCCTAATAATTTAATTAGGGGGGGGAGGGGAGCACGGATACAGACATACTCACAGGCAAATCGAAAGATACATGCTAGCTAATCTCAATACCTAGTTTTTCATTTTTAATATTCATTTTAATTTTTTCTTACTTTCTTCCTTTTTACTTTCTTCTATATCTAATATATAGAAGAAAGTATTGGTTTCGTGAAAATTTTCGAATGTCGAATTTTGACGGATTTGCACGTTTTGAGGTGCGCTGAGTCCATTTCGACCATTTTTAGAAAATGTCTGTCTGTCTGTCTGTCTGTGTGTGTGTGAGTCTGTATGTGTGTGACCAGTTTTTGTGGCCGCGCTAGAGCAAAAACTACTGAATGAAATCGAACAAAAATTTTTTCACATATGTACCACCATGTGAACTGGTGCACCTGACTTTTTTTAGCGAATTCCTCCAAGGGGGGTGGAGCAATCGCACGTGTTCTGCGCGGGGGTGATTGCTATATCTCAGGAAGTAACTGGCGGAATCAAACGAAAATTGGTCCATAGATAGACCCTACTGAGTACAGGTGCTGATTCAATTTGTTTGTCAATATCTCCAAGGGGGGTGGAGCAATCGCACGTGTTCTGCGCAGGGGTGATTGCTATATCTCAGGAAGTAACCGGCGGAATCAAACGAAAATTGGTCCATAGGTAGACCCTACTGAGTACAGGTGCTGATTCAATTTGTTTGTCAATATCTTGAAGGGGGGTGGAGCAATCGCACGTGTTCTGCGCGGGGGTGACTGCTATATCTCAGGAAGTAACCGGCGGAATCAAACGAAAATTAGTCCATAGGTAGACCCTATTGAGTACAGGTGCTGATTCAATTTGTGTGTCAATATCTCAAAGGGGGGTGGAGCAATCAAAAGTGCTTATTTTGTCACTGCACCTACTGTATCTCGGGAAATATTGCTGCGATTTGAATGAAATTTGGAATAACACTAACCCAATATGGAAGCAAGCATCGATTAAATTTTGGCGCCAATCGCCCCAGGGGGAGGGTGGGGTGATTTTTGCGCTTAGTCAACAATGCGAAAAATTACTTCATTAAAAAATCGCTTTCACGCTATTTAATTATCAAAACAGCTGAAAACTTTCAATGATTTGAAATTTTTAACTGTTGCCAATTTCTTTTTACTAACAAACAAAATGTTTGCAATTTATCTAAACAAGGCTTTTGCAATGATTTCCAATTTCGCTCATTGATTCTGCATTTGCAGGGTTATTACGATAATTGGGAAATTGGCGCTGTCTCCAACTACTCGGGCGAGTACGTATTTTATTTTGTAACCGGAATTCATAAGATAGATATAGAAGAAAGTTTCGTGACGGCCACGACAGCTAGTTAGCGATATTTTTACAATACATTAAGCCTTCCTTCACATATTCATTCTGTGTTTTTACTTTTACAAAAAAGTAAGTTGAGAACTGCAATGTATACGAAAAAAAAACATTTTACAAATACTTTGATCATACCACAACGCTGTTGCCTCTTTTTTCTGTACCAAAAACATTATTGTTGAAAACATTCTTCTAAAAAAAAAAAGCGAGTTGTACACTGAAAATACATTAAGAAATTTTCTAAATTACTTCAAGACGAAAAAAAAAAAAATAGAACCTAGCACACATACTTCGTTTCTCCAATCACTAAAGAAAAGTTTAACCATCTCCGAAAAAATAACCAGAATTAATAATCACAGCAAAACTAATTAGTACACAACATCGACTTATTTTGAAACGAAATACCACAAAAAACAGGCTGCGAGGAAAAATAATCACCTTAATTAAAATTCTTCATTAAATTTCCCGTTAATTAAGAGCTAAGAGTCGTCTCCTAATTATCGACGAATCGATGTTCCTTGTCAAGAATTTTGACGGATGCCTCCAGTTAAGTCTCCAGTTGCGTCAGACATTGTCTGGAACGTTCGCCATTTTCCTAGCTTCTTGCAATGAACCATGAAATATCACGCGGGGGGGGGGGGATTTTATTTCACGTGATGGATTATTAAATTTTACAAAGATGAAACTCTAATATGTCTTTGTTTCACTCGAATGCTATCAGATTATTTTTAGCGGCAAAATGAAATACAATTTATGTGTCGGATTTCATTTCCTTGAAAAATCTTGCAGCAAATAATAAATTCGCTTCCTAGAAGAGACAGCTAGGACAGTCAGTAATGCAAAATGATAACTTATCTGGTGTATGTATAAGATGAAAAATGAAATAAGGGTATCTGGGATGACAAATGGAATGTCAGAATGTTGTAAATAGCAACTGTATCAATAACGAATGGTTTTTGATAAAATTTCCGTGAGTGAATATGCCGTTTCACTATTTTTAAATAAATTGAATAATGTATTATTTTATTGAACTAAAAACAGTTTAACTAAAAAGTATCCTGCACTGTTAAAATCGATGTTTGCCGATACATATCAAACTATATATCATGATAAAAATCACGATATATATCCCATATTTATTTTGAAAATATCATGATATTTTCGATATTTATCTATTGAAATAAATTCAAAATAAAAATTAATCACATTAATAGTGTTCATTTATTAATTTAAATCTCCAGAAAGTGACACAAAATTTATGCGATATATTAATCGATCATCATTAAAGTTTGAAAAATAAAGTTCTTTGAACTTCTATATCGAAAATATACCGGTAGAAAGTAACTCAAGGGAGGGGGCACCATGGGAGGGGGGGGGGCAGGCGGCCCCCATCGCCATTTCCTTGCATCCGTCTCTGCGGCGGACCAACGGGAAATTTTAACTCGTTTTCAGATTTTCTTTTACCTGGCAGAGTTTTAAAATTTCCTCACCCCCCCTCAAAAAAAAAAAAAACTTTTAATAGAATATTTCACTTTAATTTTGAGATACTTTTCACATTTTTTAAATGTTTTTTTTAATTGTTTCTTTAATTACTCATTTATAATAATTATTTTAAATATATCATAAATATAAAATATTCAACTTACTTATGTAACTGTTTTTTAATACCTGGTAAAGTTTACTTAAGTTTAAAAAAAATCCCTACAGACACGTAAAGGTTTTCCAGACTCTAATTTTTCTGATTCAAGGATCAAAATAAGTTGAAAAACGCTGAAATTAAAGGAAAACTGAACACCAGTTACAGTTGGTAAAACCTCAACACATATAATAACTGAGTTTTCCTTTAAAAAAATGGGCCAAGGATTTAAAAAACACAAAACAATCAAATAGAGCAGGAAAACAATTTGGATTTTGAGTTCTATGAATTTACAATAAAAAGGGGAAACAATTATATAAAAACTAAAAAATAAATAAATTTCCCCAAGTTCGTACCTATTGAATAACAAAACGTCAAATAACAAAATGGCATTTACACTAAAAGTAGACATGTATGTGTTAATTTTTAAAACTATTTTTATACTATTTCTTTCAACATTACATGATGATAAAATTTCTGTGCCAAATTCAAATTTGAGTTTCCAAAAAAAAAAAAAAAGGAGGGGAGGTCGGAGGTAATGATGTAAAAAATAAGTTGGAATCTAAAATAACATTCATAAAAACTCTATCATTAAAGTTTCAGACCTAGAGCAATTAAAAAATACCAATCATGCAGTGACAAATTAGATTATTTGAGTCATTCAAATACATAATAAAAAACGCTTATTGTGTTCATTATCTTTCAAACTAGAAATTCAGAAAAAAAAAGACTTTTTAAACGAATTTATAAGAGTAATTTTCCTTCTTAAGCAAGGTAACTTAATCTAATATGTAATTACAAGAGAAAAAGTTTTAGTGCTCTGACGTCTGATTACGACACAGATTATGATTAAAATTACTAGTAGAGGATAATTTAATGTCTTAAATGGAGCCATTAAAGCGAATTAACCTTTTTGATTTTCTTCATTTTAATCCCAGCAGAAATGAACTTCTACTCATTAGCAAAAGTAATTTTCGGAATTAAAAGAAATTCTTCATTATTCTTGTGAATATTACATATGGCAGTCATCTCGTGAAATGGGATAAATAAGATAAAATTTTCTTGCACCTCAACAAAAATAAGATTCGAAATACTTTAAAAAATAATTGTAAAACTATATAGATGTGCGTATAAAAATGTCCACTAAAGCGTCCCACTCCCCCCACTTTTTTTTAGCTAATAGAACGGCTGCTGGTGTAGCCATAAAAGTAATATCTACAGTCTGGATATAAATACCTTTTCCATTTAAAAAAGTTCAATATGAAATAGAAAACTGAATTACTCAGTTGGAAAAAGCACCATCTGTTCGAAAAAGCATCTTGTTGACATGAATACTAAAAATAAAACACTTATATATAAACGTTTGTTTGCGATTTCCTGCACTATCACACAGAACAGGAGTTACCAAAGTGGGTGCCACAGTAGCCTGGAGTGAAGCAAGGCCTGGCGAAGGGTGCCACAAAGGGTCAATGGTATCAATAAATGCGTTACTGCGAAGGCTCGAAATTTGATTAATGTGTACGCCAGCCTGTGAAAATCAACATTCATACCAAAGACATCAGCGAAAGACCGAATATATTCAATGAATCACCAAAAAAAGTCGACATTCTCCAATTCTGCTCTTTTCCATAACCCATATACATAATAAGAGATGAACTAAGGTGCCGTGAAAAAATCTTACATTTCAAAAAGCGGCGCGAAAGGGAAAAATTCGGTAAACCCTGATCTGTAGTGTAATAAAAGTAAGAGAAAAAACCATAGACCAAAAGTCAAAAAAAGTTCGAACCTGTAAGAAGTTGTTCTACTCTTCCACGGGAAGTAGTGAAAAGTCCCAGTATTTTGTGCGTCGGATTTTAGAAAAAAAAAGGGGGGTGGGGGGCTTCTTCCCATGAAAACTGAAAAAAGTGAAATTTACGTAAAATATCAAACAAACAACGAAAATTACTTCGAAAGTTGCCTAAGTCTACGTTTTTGAATAAAAACACCATTAACACGTTACTTTCGCACACAAATTTAACTAGATCGAACGTTATCAATTCGAAGGGTCCTGACGAACCAATCGCTTCCCTGAGAAACATTGTGACAGTTGGAATAAATTGCATCCCCGATGAGTTCCTCCTCACACCATCGACCAGCAGAGAGAGACACGCACGTATTTCGGAATAGAAGTTTACTCAAGTGCAACTTAACGTCAGAATTTGAAATATGGTCTGCCTCGAGCGTACTAGAGAGATGGGGCTCGTTTGAGCCCGAATCATTGGCCGACACTCGCTCGGAGGGAAGTGACCACACATATTTCAAGCGAATTTTAAAGACTGATGTTTTGAAAGATTCCGGAAAGGAGGTTTTAGTTGGATATTTTGGGTTCTCTTTTGGCTTCTGAGTTGTGTAAGGGAGGGATAACTAAAGGTTGGTTAATTTGTAACTTGTAACAGCAAGCGCTGATCAAATAACATCGGCTTTTGTTGCAATATACAAGTACTGTCTTATTTTCTTAGCTAGACCATCCGCGTATTTACGCATGCATCAGGTCTTCTCTGATCCTTCCAAAATAGGGGTGATAGGTAAGATAACAAGGGGAACAATAATAAGAAGCATTTTGAGATGTATCAAACAACGTATAACGATGCTAATTTCAAATACATAGTTTAATTGAACATGTCAAAAGGATAGCCAGTTTTAAATTGAAAACTTCGGAAAGTTCCCACACACAGCCTATCACCCCTTTTTTAAGTGGAATGGTTCGCGAGTGCTAGGCGCGGGTTTCACGAACGGACAGTACAAGTACAACTCTACAGTGCGTACAGATCCGTAAGAGAGGAGTGGGAGCTCGATCGGTAAGGAGTCGAACACGTAATCGGAGGATCCCCGGTTCGATACTAGCCGATCGAAGATCCACTGTCGTTACTAACGGTGGTGGGCGACGTAAAATAAGGGTCGTGGTCACAAAGTCCTCCAAGTGAAACGATACCTCTGCGGTTTGTTCGGCCCTTGGTCTGGATCAAAAGAACAGAGCGCTCTTCATGGCCCCATCCCGGTTAAACCATGAGTTGTAGTCGGTATGGAGGACCCTGGAGAGTGAAGTGAAGTAAGGGAAGAGTTGAAGGTTACCCCCCCCCCCTCCAGAATCCTCGGTTTTAAGCCATATTGTCCAACCAAGTATATACATAACATTTTCCACGTTCAACCAGCAATGCTTCTATTTTTGCAACCGTTAGTCTTCGATACAAACTTCAATCTACAAAAATGGTCAAAACAAGATGCTGAGTGAAAATTTTAAAAAGTTTGAAGCGAAAAAAATACAAAATCTAACTTTTTAGTTTGGATGGCATAAGATCAAATAACATCACAATATTTACTTTCGAAACTAAGATCATCTGATGAGTGCTTTTTGTCACAATGCCAGTGAAAAAATTGCAGTGCTTCTTGTTCGTGTGTTGATTTTTTTAATTAATGACTTTTTTTTTTTAAATTTCATTGCAAGATTTTGAAAAGTGGAGTTTCAACTATATTTCACAAGAAATAAAAAGCCCATTTTTACTTTCCTGTTTAACAAAATTAGAAAATACGAAATTGCAATTTTTGGAAACCCCAGAAATGCAGTTCACTTGGATCTAAACAAGCCTAATTTCCTGTAAGCGGCGTAAACTTTCCTCACAAACTCACAATTATCGGTTATATTTTCCTTTGTTTATAAATGAATAGTTTTAAGGAAAATGTTCAAAAGGCGAAATGGTTTCATTGAGATTTTAATTGCACAGTATGTATTTTCCAAAAATTAATATACAGTTACATAGTATCATTTTATCTCACGTCAAAACAAGGAAACAATCCATCACGTACAAATTAGATTCACGCAATTCACGGGGCAGTTAACATCATCCAAGAAAGTACGAATTAAAAAAATGATTTTTAGCAATTTTTTAAAACAATAAAAATTAAAAATAATTGGAATAATATTTCAACCAGAATGACAAATATTTAAAATAACGATGGCCACTAATTTCTCTGTGGTTACGTAATTTTAGTGATTATTCATTATGTAAAGTCAAATTAAAACATTTTATGAATAGTATGATGAAGCCAAACTATTATAATTTTAATATAAGCAAAATAAAGTGGGAGGCATAATTATTAAGTACCATTACGATTTTCTGTATTATTGAAAATGAATTTGTAATATTGCAAGCAAAAACTCTTAGTAGCGAGCAAGATTGATTTTACATTTTTTCAGAACGAAAGTTTAATAACGTCGTTAGTTCTGAAAAATATCGCTCCACCTTAAAGCATCGATTGGCGGAATTCCGTAAATGTCGCCGTAACTGTCTCCAAGAAGAGGACAAGCTCCTTTTCGCCCTTGCTTAATGTTCCAGGGATTACAGCATCGATCATTCCCTATCACTATCCATCACTTTATCAGGAGTTACGAAAATGTTGTGGAACGTTCGGTAATTTTCGGAAATAAGGTTTTTTGGAGGAAAAAAATTATGATGACATCAATTTTATGGCCTGGATTCTCAAAATTGCTGAGTTTTAAAAAGGTACGTATTTCGAGAATTGAACAGAACAATTTATCTTCACGAGGTAAAAAAATTATAAATAAATAAAAGAATATTTTACATCGATAAACACAATTAACTGACATTAGCCACATTGCAAAAAATGAGCTGTTGTTTTTACAGTATAATACTTGTAGCCAAAGTTCCAATTTAAAACTGTAAAATGCACAGTAATAAACTGTAAAACTAGCAATTTCACAGTTCCTTGCTGCAAAGTTAAAAAATTTAGATTATTCGCCTGAAATTTAGCTGTAATAAAAGGTAAAAATATCAGTATAACAGTGGTAGCAGAGGTTCCAGTTTAAAACTAAAATGCACGGTACTAAACTGTAAAATTGGCAATTTTACAGTTTATTGCTATAAAATAGCTGTATTATACTGTAAAAACAACATATTTTACAGGGTAAATAAAGAAGTTTAAAGGCACCCGACACATTCTTAGAAAAATAATGCAGTGCGTTATTCTTTAAATTCTTCGAAATGATGATTCTTTTCTTCGGCAAGTTTTCTTACTCCCAAGAAAATCATCCTCCCTCTCCCCAATTCTTTTTTTTCTTTCTTCAGGTTTTATTATTTTCACGCAAAAAAACAATAAAAAAATTCACGAGTTAACTTGAGATAACATTTAAGAATGATCACAAATTTAGCAGCTCCATGCAAATTAAAAACAACAATTTATTTTTAGTCAAACTATTAGCTTTTGTCATCATGTCTTTTCATCCACAAGCTCACTTCTTTCCTACTGAAATTGGGTTTCCTGTAGTCACGAAACACATGTCAGCATCCCACACAAATTTGTGCATTTCATGCGTTGTTAATTTTTTTCACAAAAAAAAAAAAAAAAAAATCCACAACAGCAATCAACTTTTTTAATTACACAAAATAATCGCAATTTGAATTATAATTCATCATTTACTATTTAACTAACCGTAGTTTCTCCTTTTGGAAATGTTTAAAAGTTGTTTATAGGGCCAAATCTAACAACGATTCTTTTAAAAGGACAAATGACTGTTAATCTCGAAAATTTTCTATTTTTTGAAAATAAACAAATAGTGTTATAAAGTCTTTCCTGTACAGTTTAAAACAAACCGCTTCGAAAATTACCTATAATTAAGAAAGTCAAAGGAAAAAATGTTTAATGTAAATTGCAGTAAAAAAAGTAACTTAAAAGTCATTAATCTCAAAATGTTTTTTTAATATTACGCGCATGATATCTCAAGAACTAAGAAATATTTTTTTGCATTAAGTTTTTCCTAAATATGTATAATGCTTAGTTTTACTAGATGAACCACAATTTGTGTGCAATTTCTTACCAAAAAATTTATGTAGGGTACAAAAAAGATGAATTTTTTACCATTTGTCACACTTTATTATAAATTAGTACGCAACATAGAAATTATGTTTAAATGTAAAAAATAAATATGGTTCATTTTTTCAAGTTGATCGTTTGGGTTATTAAGGTACCACAAATATTTTGTTCTAAGATTTTTTTCCTGCTATCATGCGCATAAGGTGACTAATTATTTTTTTTAATCAAAAACTCATGCTTACATTTTTTGTCACTTAAATACTATTAATGAGAAACTTTAATTGTCACTTACCAACATTTAGATTAAAATAGATTAAAAAAAACACAGGCAATAAAAAAAGAACACATATTTTTCTTTAAAAAAATGAATATGTCAAATGCATTCTCTCATACATATAATGTATTGAATTCAACTGTTTATCATCTATTTCTGCAAGGTTAAAGAGTTTTATTTCCCTTTAATAGTTCGAAAAAGTCACTTCACCCAACACCAAAAGTAAATAAATAGACGAAAGAAACTCTGCGAATACACAATTTTATTTGACAACATTCCTATCAAAATACCTTAAAGGAAGGAAACAAAAAGAAAAAAATCAATTTATTCATCCACCAGATGGATGGATGCCCTAGATGTAAGAAGACGCTCTATGTGTACCGGGAAGTTATAAAACGTTATGATTAATAGCGCCCGAATATTTTTTAGGTCATTTAGTATATTTTATTGCAGCTAAGGCTCCGATCATTTTACGCAATCTTCTGAGCTATTGGATATTTATTAGCAATAAATCCTCGCTCTGCATGTATTTAATATTTATGAAACGATTTTTCGGGAAAAGCTTATTTTCCAAGACGATGTAGAAATAGAAGTTTTCGAACTTTATCCTGCACTCTGGAATATTACCTGTTAAATTTTTTTTTTTGAAACTTGTGAAGTAAATACACTTGTTGGAATATTGCTTGTGAAATCATTTGAAAAATAAGGGATGAAAATACTTGTTGCTAAATTCGAACGGTGTAGGAAAAATTGACAATTGCAGAGCGATGTCTATATAAAAAAAAGTGATGTTTTATTTATTCTTATTATTGCAAAGCGAAATTCAAGTAACCGTCAGCAAACAATTTCAATGTTAATTTAGTTTCATTCATTAACAAGTTTACGTCAAACATTTGAAATTGAATTTACAGTTACAGTTAAACTTCCAGGGAGAGTTGTCCTAATGTAGAACAGGCCAAATTGGCCCAAAATATTCCTTTAACTTTAAAATTTATAAAAACTTACACAGCTTTTTAATGACATAATATATTAATTCAGTGGTTTATTCCACTTTTTAATGACTCAATGTAGTTCCTTGGCAGGTTATTTTTCATTTGATGCGTATTTTTAGCTTATCATGTTCAAAAATTGTATTTTAAAATTTGAATTTCCGAAGAAGGTTTTTGGCAACGTTTGACAAGTAGAAACGCGACCGTAAACGGGGTGAATTGGCACACTTTTCAGCTTTGACTGTAAAAAAAATAGTTAAAAGACTTTTTTCTAGTTTAATTTTTTTTGGTTAAAAACTTCGGTCTTTCTTTGCTTTTGATATTCCAAGCAAAGACAAAACATGTTGATCGGTTATAAATTTTGAAAATAATGATTTATAGGTGTTCCGATTCCCCCCGTTGACAGTGGTCAATCGGAACAGATGTTAAAATAAATGTACTTGACGGTATAGTTATGAAGAATTTCTTCGTATGGTCAGGCAGTTTTGTTCCGAATCTAATCGCTGTTCCGATACATCCCTTTTCACGGTATGTTTTAACCAGTTTGGCAAAAAAAAAAAAAAAGAAAACTAGCCAAGTGTATCACCTTATGTAATATTCCCTAACTTCTTGCATAGGAAAGTTCATGTTTTCATTTTACACTTCGTCAATCAGTTGTTTAAAGGCATTATATAAATAGTAAGTTTGTTTAAATGAAATATACATATGAATATTGAAAAATTATATAGTCTAGGGTTGAAAATTAATTATCAAATTTATCTAAATTTAAAATATTTCATTAGCATTTAGCAAAAGATTACTTGATGAGCACAGAACTTTACCGCCAAAATATATGATAATGAGTTTTCTCCTAATCTTAAAAATTAATTAACAATGAAGCTTGTTAAAATGAATAACTAAAGGAACTTTCATTTTGAATCAAAATCTTTTTCCCCCTTCTAATAAAAGCAACAAAAGAGGAATTTTAACAAAAGATACTTTAAAGGTGAAGATAAAAGATTAATCTTAAATGTGAGGTTTCTGATTTTATTTCTTAAGATGAGAATATAATGTAGTGCTGAAAATTCAAAGTTTTGTTTATTAAATGGCAACGCCATTCATTCTTCAACAAATGAAATACAATACATCCATATAAAAGCTGATTTTAATGACCTTAACTGGAAAATAATGAAAAATGACTTTTACACCTTAACACTTTTATGGTTTCCACTTTCAAAATAAAAGGTCAATGTAATAAATAAATTTTGGAAGATATGAAATGTTTTTTCCTCTATTTCACTTTGCATGAATAATAAAGCAGATGTGCAATTTAGACCGTAAAAAAACATCTTGACAATTACTAACACGTAGCTGAGAACACAGAACGAAAAAAAAAAGATGGACATTCATAAAATTTTAATGAGTTTCTGCAGTATTGATAAATAATATCAGTTAGCCTCTCATCATAAGCTGTATGCTGATATAATTTCTTTTCTCATGTTAATAAAGAGAAAAAAAATGAAAACAAAATTATTTTCAACGATAATTACTAACATGATCCAGGTGATCTCTGAGTGGAATTTCGTCAACGTAAATTTTCTAGAATATACTGAAGAATGTGTTACAAAAGTCTTTCAAATCATCAAAACACCGCGATTATTTTTTAACCAAATGTCTTTAAAATTTTCGGATGTCATACCTTAAATTTATTCAATGTCTTAAATTTATTTAAAAAAGAAGTTTTCTGAGAGCAAATCCAAAACTTTTCACTAAGCGAATGGAAAAATATGAAAAGGAAGTGAAACAAATCACGACTCATCCTCTTTTGAAATGTTTTTTCAGTTGTCAGCAATTTGTAATTAATAGTCTAAAAGTGCTATTTTTATTTCCCTACACCTTCAAACATATAATTGAGCGACAGCTTCACGAAAAAGTTTTTTTTTTCAGATTTTTTTTTAAATGTAAGCATAAATATGGAATGATTTTTTTTTTTTTTTTTTCAAACAGAATTCTTCCCGAAATTATGCAATTAACAAGGGTTAAATTATTAGGCGGGAGGGTTTTATGAGGCTGGTTAGTGAGGTTCCTACTGAATTTTTTTAAGTCACTTCACAAGCGGCAAATTAGGAGAAAACTTTAAAAGGGCGAAAAGAAGCCTCCTTTAGTGACGTACATAGCACCCCCGAAGCCTTCACGGCGGCGGGGGGAGCGCGAGGTTTAAAGGCGCACATTCCAGAAAAATATACCTTCTTTGCTTAAATAATTAAAATGAAACCCTTGGTTAATAATAATCTTCTCATCTACCAGTTATTTATCTATTCACACATCCTTTTTTCACAAAAATTATTTTTCAAAAAGTAATCGCATTTTTGTATTTAAAAAAAAAAAGCATAAATGAATGCAAATAAAATTTCCCGCAACTATACTCTGTAATAAAAATTCTAAACTCTGCTTGTGTTTCAGAAACAAACTGACACAATCTAAAACAAAAAAAAAAGCGGTTCCTCAGTACTTTCTACCATCTTTCCTTTTCAATCTACATAAATGCTTTACACAAACATTAAACGTACGGCTCAGGGCAGATTTATAACAGTGCGCCCAAGTGACATTTAAACGAAACACTGCTGAATTTCAAATGAAATGTTCTGCTATTAAAATTACGTAAAAGATGAAGTATTTTTAACGTCAAATACCAAACTTTTTACTACCAGCAGATGAATCGAGATGTCCCACCGCTTGAAGTAACGTAAACAAGAACAAACCATCATCCGGTAATAGCTCGTACCTAATGTAAATAAGGACGGCTTTGGTAGAAAGTTTAATAATTACATTCTAACTCAATCTGAACGAAAAAATAACAAGACACATCTCCCGCCAGAACAAACAGGGCGTCCGGAAAAGAAATAAATCATGATCCCAGAAAACTTGGTGATAAGAAGAGTAGGATCAATGATATTAACACAGCTGAGTAAATTCAGTAACGTTTGCAACTAGAAACCGGATATTCTTTCCAGCATCTCCCTTTCATGAAATGTTAAATGAAAAAAATATATATCTGCCAAGTGTTTCGTAATTCCAGTGTTTTGTTTGTGTAAGGAGGAATAAATTAAGTTTGAATCTGATAAAAGAAGCACAAAAAAAAATTAAGAAATTTAATGAGTTTTGGTTTCATTGTAGCTAAATAATGGATAGAGAAGATATTTGAAGCATCAACGATTCATTTCTGAAAGCAAAAAATATCTAAGATATAATCTACTTCTTACAATAGATTTACCAAGTATTATAATCGAAAACAGTTAAATTTAAATTAGTATTATAAAGCACAATTTCGCTTTAAAATATATTCAGACTTTGAATAATTTTAAAATATAGTTTTAAAAAACTAAAAAATACGCTTTTAGATTTAATCAAAATATTTCGCGTGATACTCTGATTTCCCTCTGATTTTCAAAACTATTAAATATCCGCTAAGTTTTCATGCACTTATAATACATCAACATGTAACAATTAAGCATTTAGTATTAATAATAGTATTAAATATATTACTTTTATGTTAGTAAAGAACGTGAATAACCCATTAACGCCTGACATTTTTTTTTCCAAAGATATTTTGTATACTGGTTACAAACAGTATTTAATGGACATGAAAAATAATAAAAAAAATACTATGTAAAAAATAAGTTTTTTATTAAGGAAAGAAAAATCGTCCCTTAAAAGTTACGATAGACTCCAGAGGGTACATACTTTTTTTGCTAAAATTTTTTTTCTACCTACGATATAATATTTAAAAAGACATTTTATAAGAAGAAATAAAATCAGCAAGTAACATAAACTGGGAAGCTGGAAATAACTTTGAGAGTTAGCTGTTTTCCTTTTTTTTTTTTTCTTTTAAGATTGTGAACGATGTAATTTTTGATAAAGATCATATTAAAACTGCTACAGAACACACTTTGCAATGGTTATGTGCTGCGATCTGTTAATAACGAATTGAAGCAATACCACGGTACTAATTGAACACTATTATTTGGTTGAAATGTTCATTTTGGGGAAATTCAGACCCTTTTTTGAACCGTCCCTAAAAAGGGACGCTAGGCATTAACGGGTTAATATTTTATTTAGAGTTACATACATACATACATACATACATACATACAAACAAATAAACCCACATGTGAAACTATTAAAAGCGTATTAAAAAAAATCAGGACACAAAATTACAAAAATATCCTGACACTTTTAATATTTTTTTATGTTTGTGATGTACATATACAGCGATACATATATAATATTAGACTGTTAGTCCCTCCACATATCAGGAACAAATCGTACATCAGCAGATGTTGTAATCAAGTTTAAGTGTGCATGTTTTTGTTTTTTGTTGTTTACCCTTGTACTGAAGACATTGTCATAAAAAAGACCAACGCAAATAATGGTGGCGCTCCCAACTGCTCAATTTTTAGTTTTAAGTTCCTAAACGTTCATTTAAAAAAAAGGGTCATCCCCCCCCCCTCTCCTTCAAAGTTTAAGTTTCGTTTACATTTTCCCAAGAACCTTCTCTATAAACTTTTTCTTCCACAAAAAATCAAAAATAAATTTAAAAAATGCACACGTTGTTCGCATCCCGATCATGATAATGTGAAATTTTTGAATCAAATGGGGACATAATAGTTAGAGTTCGAAACTATTGGCAATATGTAATAAATTCATTCAGAATAACTTCTTATTCAAATCAAGAGTAATTTCAATGATTTTTTTTTTTTTAAATATCGCTTAATAAATCATCCAGCAAAGGGGTAGATTAGAGCCGAATAATGGGTTTATCAGCAAATATTAATCAGCAAATTAAGATACTAGTAATCAGTTTACCACTACAAATTTTAACCTTTAAAAGTTCAAATTTAGGTCTCCTTTTGGAAGAATTTAGATCCAAAGGACAAACTGAAAACCTGTTGGGAGGCCAGAAAATTATATATTTTTTTCAAGAATATCAGGACAAAATTATTTTTATCAGAAAAACCAGGATATTTACGAAATCTATATATGGCCAATGGAAGCACCCACACATAAACACGCACTCATGGGTCGATGTAAAGTGAAAATATCCAACTTTCTGTTAGTCTGTTTCTAAGACACAGATTCGTTCCTCTACTTTTGTAAAATTTGATTTCTATTTCTAGGTAATGCATTGCAGATAATAGAATACGTTTTCTTTAATAAAACACGAAACAGCACATAGCGGACTTCTCTAAATTTTCTGCCCTTCTAAGCAATTTACTGCCTAAATTTAACAGACCATCAGCTTCGAATCCAGTACTATCAACAATCCCGATCCCTCCACAACAGCGGAGGAGGGAATTGCCATTTCGATTCGAACATTTTCCGATCAACGTAAACAAAAGCTTAGCACGCACGAAGAACTTCAAACTCGTACATTTTCTTATTATTCTCCCCTTCCGAGGTGGGGACCCAATCCCTTTCAATACCTGTTGATGAGCTTCTGACGGCGTCTTCAATCGAATCCAAAGCTTTCCTAGCTTTCGACAAACAAGCAATTTTTGTCAGAACCAATGGCTCTCGGTTGTATTCATAGAATCTTTTGTTAGAAAAGTATAAATAAAAATAAAAATAAAACATAAATAAAGACTCTCGTTACCGTAGACTGGAGGTCGGAAATCAATTTGGAAAAGAATTCTTCGGCAATCGATTTGTAGATGCGGAGACAAAGCAATATTAAAGCTCGGATTTTATGGTTCGTCTCCTCCGGTATTGTTGTAAAAGGAATTTCTGATAACCTCTATCGAACGAATTTATTTCAACCTTTGCTTACGGAAGGATCATAAGGTTAAAACTAAAATGTTTACTAACGGAAATCGCAATTCCTTCTCAAGAAGATTTGTAAATATATACTCTAGGGAGATCGAATGGCGCATTCGATTATTCTTTTAGATTCTGTTAGAGATTCTATGGTTGGTTGACTTACAAAGGAATTTTTACTGATAGTGCTGAGCTGACATTTTAGGCTATTTTCAATGACTAAATTCAATTATAATGGCAGGTCTATGTCATTAATAACACTTTGGGTTATCGGAAGCATGATTGGCAGCAAAACTGAAATTTGATACAATGATAAGAATAGAGAAAATCTGGTGTTTTATACGAAAATCATATGTTGTACTGTCGAACCTCGTTAAAACGAACTCCAAGGGATCTTTAAAGTCAGCTCGTCTTATCCAAAAACGACAAACAATACGACGGGAATCGGAAATGTAGTTCGTTTTACCAGTAGAGTGTTTTAAGAGTGTTCGAATGAGCGATGTTCGACTGTTGTGAAAGAAAAAGAGAACCGAAATAAGAACGTCGACTTCAACCGGCATTCTTCAATTCAGCGAAATATTCGGTCTTTCACAGGCGTCGTCGCTATGTGAATGTTTATATTTACCGGTCAATGTCGACATTTACCAGATTTCGGACTTTCACAATCACATAGAGATCACAAACACTTACACTTATCATGTGTAAATATGCAATTTTATATAAAGTAGGAGCAAAACATTTGATGAATTCTTATTATAAGAATGAGAGCTGCGAAAACCGCATAATGTTAAATCTTTTTTTAACAAAACGACGAATAAAAGATTCAATCAAGCAGAAAACTAAAACAATATGTTGGTTTAACTAAATATCAGAGTTCCCGATAGAATTTAAAACATGCAAGCTACGTCAATTGCAGGAAAAAAAACGTAATTTTTGTTTACATTTTCCAGCAATGATTACATCATATTTGTTTTCCCA
>JAXGGA010011193.1:0-43433 GCA_038373865.1 Uloborus plumipes
GAAAGAAAAAAAAAAATTCAACTGAATTTTGATGTAAAACTTCGACTGACATTATGAATTAAGTATGATTTTCATCCCACGGAAATAGGTGCCGTATTCTTTGAGAAATAGGTTTAATCGAATGCACTTACCAACTTGCCAAATCTGACAGAATCTGTCATTTTTTAAAGACTGCTGTTTTTTTTTTCAACTGGATTTTGGTGTAAATCTTCGATTGACATTGTGAACTAAACATGACTTTGATCCCACTGAAGTTTTGCCATAATTTTTAAGAAAGATGTTTAATCGACCGCATCTAACATGTCAAATCTGACATATATGCGATTGTATGCGACATTTTCTTTGTATTGTACGATGTTTTTTTTTGCTAAGAATCAGCTCTCTAAATTGTTGATAAATTAAGCATGTGGCAAAAAATTAATTATGTCGGTACTTAATTTTTTTATTAATTAAAAATATTTAGTAGACAAAATAATTATTAGACTATATTTTCATATTACCTTCTTTTTTACATGTTCATATTTTTATTTAATTACCATTTGTAATCAGTAATTGAAAAATTTATTTATTCATTATTATTATTTTTCTTCGTTTTTACCGAATAATAGGAAATTTTATATACATCATTTTTACAATTAAAAATATGTTCATTGGCTTAATTTTCGAATTTTTTTTATCTTTTTTGCTTAAACATAGACTAATATAATGTATCTCTAACCAGGGGTGCCCACAGGGGGGATTATGGCGCAAGTTGTGCCATAAAAATTTTTGGGGGATTTTTTAAAGCTAATTAATTAATTAATTTATTTATTTAAATTACACAGGCCAACAAAAAAAACCTTTTTGAAAACTTTTTTAATTTTAATAGCTGATCTTGATAGATTTTTATGTGCTGAATCCAAATCTGTTTGTAGTTTTTATGTATCACCCTTAGTTTCCAAGCAAAATGTATTTTATTATATAGTCTAATACCCATTTACAGTATATAGGGAAATCAATGAAACACTGTAGAATCGTAAAAATGGTTTGTATTTACAGTAAAATACTTGGAATAGTAATTTTATGTGATGATACAAGTTTCACTTGTCAACTGGAATTGCTTTATATTTTCTTTCCCTTTTTTCCTTGAAGCTTCTTGTGTAGCTTTTCCTGCGATGAATAGCTTGCTGAACTTCCCGGTGAAGTGACCAACAGTAATCCCCCATCATGTTGTAGCATGTGTTTCAGCAGTGCTGCCAACATCATCTCTGTTCATTAGACCTATTTTTTCATGTTATCTTAACTATGAAAAAGCTGTTAAATTCTAAAAATGTTTCTTTATTTCATGAATGTAACTATAAAATGTGAATAAATGGTGGGTGATACAACTTTTTAAGCATCATATTTGGATTCAGCAACCTAAACAACATAAGAATAAGGTATTTTCATTAAAAAAGTTTTTTCATCGTTGGCCTGTGTTATTGATTAATTTATTTTTTAATTTAAATCATGGGCTGATTTGTTTTGAATAAAAATTATTCATTAATTAATATTTTTAATTCACATTAGTTCTTTTATTTCTTTATTATTTTTTTATTTATTTATTTATTTTGTGTGCTTGTGAGTGTGCTTGGAATGTCTGGAAAAGAAAAAAAGCGATTCTGTTCTACGTATAATTAGTATTTTTAGAAAAATAATAATAAATAAAAAAATAATATTTACAATTTAAAAAAATAAACAAATATTAAAAAAAAAAAATAATATTTTAAAAAATAAATAAAATAAAAAAAAAGGGGTAAAAAAAAATAAAAAGCACAAGAGGGTTTTGAAACATTTTGGGGAGGGGGGATTTGCGCCATTGAGCTTGGGGGGGATGGGCACCCCTGTCTCTAACCCCGTTTAAAATAGACAAAAATCATATTTTAAGACTTAAAAATTCTTTCCAGAAATTTTTGTCTCTGAATTTTTCCTCTCTGTCCTTGCTTCAAATTTTTTTATCATTTTTTTTTTCATTTATGATCTGAAATTGACATTATGAATTAAATGTGTTTATTCCCACGGAAGTGAGTGCCGTATTTTTTAAGTGATTTTTTAAGTGGTGATAGTCGTAACAGCTTAAATTATGATACAAAATATAGTTGACGCTCGTTATAGTGACCACTCGTTATAAAGACTATCCCAATATTACGACCGGTGGGAACCCCCCCCCCCCAACTTTATCCCAATATATTCTATGTTCTACCTCTTATAGCGACGACTCGTTATAAAGATCTTTTTTGTGGGACGGAGATGGTCGTTATATCGAGCGTTGACAGTAGTATAAATTTCGTCATTTCTATTTTGCATGCAGTTTTTCTTATAAATGGCAGTGACCAGGACCGTCACTAAATCAAAAAATTCAGGGAGTGTATAAAATCGGCTGCCCCTAAAGTAGTTCAAACGTATTTTAAAGACAACAGTTTCTCCCTCGGGAATTTTCCGAATTTGTAGTCTTCAAAATACATTATCAGGCGATCTTTGTTAACCCTCGTGGGTTCCTTGGGGTCATATGTGACCCCAATGCAATTTCTGTTTAATATATCTTGTTAATCAACCATTTGTTTCTAATGGCGTTTTGTGGCTTTTATTCTTCTAGTTTTCTATTCAAAATAATGCTATTATTGTGTTTTATTTTTCCCGAATTGCATTTTTTGCACACAAGACCCTTGGGTCACTTCCCCAGAATGCCAAAAAAAGAGGAAGTTGCAACTTTTGTCCAAGAGAACTGGACAGAAAATGCATCGAAAAATGTCATAAGTGTTTGAAATTCACTTGCAAAAAATCATGTTTTTCAGGTCTGTAACAGTTGTAAATAAATCTACAGTTATTGTAATGCAGGGGGGGGGGGCTGAGATTACTCCCGCGTCTATTTTCTATAATTAAAAAATTAAAAACGTAACACTGTCGGCCCCGCTTAAACGAATACTATCGGTTCCAAGAAATGTTATTCGATTAAGCGGGGTATTTGTTTAAGCGGGGATCTTCAACATTGCTTTAATGGCATGGGGGGGAATATTCGGTTCCGGGGTGTTTTATTCGTATAAGCGGGCTATTCGTTTATCCGTTACTCGATTAAGCTGAGCCGACAGTATCTCTAAATATACTGTGGGAAAAGGGGAGGAAGGTTCGAGAACTTTCCCCCGAAATCTTTTTGAAAATGTAACTCTAAAACGCAGTTTTAGACGACCTTTGGAGATGTTAAGAGGTGGAGAAATTGGGGGCTTGTTCACGGAAATTTTCTAATTTGTACTCTTAAAAATGTACACCGGATGATCTTTCGTAATGTTTTGGGGGGAAAGAAGCTTAGGAGTGTTTCCTCGTTCATTTCCATTTTTCAAAATTGAAACTGTAAAAAAGGCATTGGCATGTTTCGGGGGGGGGGGGTCTCTTTTCTTCACGTTATTTTATTTATATATCATTCATAAATCCTGAAACTCTTGATTAAGTTTTGGTTTGCATTCGCTTTTTACATTAAAACATTTAGAACTGCTAGTGTGACTATTCATTACAATACTTTAATCTCGCGCACTGTATTTTAACTCTTTTTTTTAAAAAAATAAAACATGTTTTTGACGACTCGTGTATTTTTCTCCACTAAACTGATTTTCATGAGTATAATAAGCAAAATCATTTAGTTAATTTATTGCTTTTTATTGTAAATATTGTTTACTAATCTTAGCCCTTCTGATTTTATTTATTTCACTCATTCCAAGAAAGACTATTGAGCTGTTTGAATAAATAGTACATGATAATCATGCGATTAGTAGTTTTGCATTCAGTTTATTTATTCAGTGGTTATTATTAAGTCATGATAAAATGATAACTTTCAGTGGCGTAGCACAGAATTTTTTAAATAAGAAATAATAATTATAATTTAAAAATAAAAGAAAATAATAGGTTAAAAAAACAGAAAATAATAGGTTAAAAAAAAGAAAATAATATATTTAAAAAAAAAGAAAATAATATGTTTAAAAATAATATTTAAAATTAAAAAAAATTAATAATATATAACAAATAATTATAATTTGAAATAATAATAATAATAAACACACCATTTGGCTCACAGACCATAGGTTAGGCACAAATGGCTTAAAACTTATTCGATTTGAGCAAAAGAGAAGAAAAAAAATTCGAAAATTAAACCAATGAGTATATTTTTAATTGCAAAAATGATGTAAATACAAAATTTCCTATTATTAGGTAAATACGAAGAAAAATAATAATATAATAATGAATAAATAAATTTTTCAATTACTGATTACAAATGGTAATTAAATAAAAATATGAACATGTAAAAAGGAAGGTAATATGAAAATATAGCCTAATAATTATTTTGTCTACTAAATATTTTTAATTAATAAAAAAATTAAGTACCGACATAATTAATTTTTTGCCACATGCTTAATTTATCAACAATTTAGAGAGCTGATTCTTAGCAAAAAAAACATTGTACAATACAAAGAAAATGTCGCATACAATCGCATATATGTCAGATTTGACATGTTAGATGCGGTCGATTAAACATCTTTCTTAAAAATTATGGCAAAACTTCAGTGAGATCAAAGTCATATTTAGTTCATAATGTCAATCGAAGATTTACACCAAAATCCAGTTGAAAAAAAAAAAAAAAAACTCTTGCCAACAGCAGTCTTTAAAAAATGACACATTCTGTCAGATTTGGCAAGTTGGTAAGTGCATTCGATTAAACCTATTTCTCAAAGAATACGGCACCTATTTCCGTGGGATGAAAATCATACTTAATTCATAATGTCAGTCGAAGATTTACATCAAAATCCAGTTGAAATTTTTTTTTTCTTTCCCATAGCAGCATTTAAAAAGAGGACAGATTCAGTATCATTTACATTGATTCCCGTAGGAAGTAGGGAGCGTTAGAGCTAGCGTCCTCTGGCGGCGGGTGAGAATTTGTTGCCACTTTTAGATAGCAGAGATTTAGCTCCTTCCCTTTAACCTCCTTGGTTGAAGTAATAAAATCTTAACAAAGAATGCTTCTTAAATTTCTCATTTGTCACTTGAGGCGATACCACTAGATCGAGCATTCAGCGTTTCCGATAAACAAAATACACTACATCTCTGGGCGGATCATATTCAACCCATCCATTCTGTTATTTGTTTCCTTTAGAAATAAGCTGATAGAATTTTCATATTCCGTCCCAGCCCATTCAGCAGCTGTTTTGCTCAAGTAAACCTTACATTCTTCTACCTTTTTGGATAGTCGCTTTGCTACTTCAAAATGTTGTCTCACACTTAGGGACTTCGATTTGGGGCGAAGTACTTTGTCCGCACCCACTTCGTATTCAGCAACGACCTCGCATTCGTTGTCCGAAGTGTCATCCTCATATTTCACACGATAGTAGGCGATTTCAGCTCGACCCTCTTTTGAACGGATCTTACCCAATGCTTCATTGTGTTTCTCTAAAGTTCTCATGCATTTTTTTATTTCCTTTAGATATTCCATCCATTCTCGACATAATCCAGAAGTTTTTAGGTCATTTTTACGAATGTGTTCAACATGCATCGGAACTGTAGGCTCTGCCTTAATACCTGTTGCTTCTTCTACTTTAATAGACTGGTCAATTTCAGGTAGGTTTACTTTTATTTGCTCTGTCCTAATATCTGTTGCTTCTTCTACGCTAATGAACTGGTCTATTTCAGTTGTGTTTTTTTGTACTTGCTCTGTCTTAAGACCTATTGATTCTTCTACTCTAATAGACTGGTCAGTTTTAGGTATGCTTACATGTACTTGCTCTGTCTCAATATCTGTCTCTTCTTCTACTATAATAGACTGATCAGTTTCAGGTATGTTTACTTGTACTTGCTCTGTCTCAATATTTGTTGCTCTTTCTACTCTAACAGACTGGTCAATTTCAAGTATACTTACTTGTACTTGCTCTGTCTCAGTGTGTGTTGCTTCTTCTTCTCCAACATACTGGTCAGTTTCAGATATTTTTACTTGTACTGCCACTGACTTACATGTTTTAGATAGTAATTCTTTATGAGTTTGGTCAGACATGTTAGTATACTTCGTTGAACATCTTACCGTGCGTGCGTCCTTCCAGGGACGAGCTGAATTCACAACGAAATGTGTTTCCTTACCTGGAAGCAAAATCTCTACATCATCATTTTTTTGGGACAACATTGGTTGTTCTTTAGATGAAACTTTCCTTTTTTTCAAATACTTCAACTGCTCTAAAGTTGAACCCTCACAAGAGGCTTCTTTTTCACTACTGAACAAAATTTCAGCTTGAATATTCCCTTTTGACAGCATTAATGGTCCTACCTTCCGTTTCCCTGCGTCCTTCCTTGAACGAGCTGAATCCACAACGAAATGTGTTTCCTTACCTGGGAGCAAAATCGTTACATCATCATTTTCTTGGGACAACATTGTTTGTTCTTTAGATGAAACTCTGCTTTTTTCCAAATACTTCAACTGCTCTAAAGTTGAATCCTCACAAGAGGCTTCCTTTTTACTACTGAACAAAATTTCAGCTTGAATATTCCCTTTTGACAGCATTGATGGTCCTACCTTCTGTTTCCGTGCGTCCTTGATTGAACGAGCTGAATCCATAACGAAATGTGTTTCCTTATCTGGAAGCAAAATCTCTACATCGTTATTTTCTTTTGACAGCATTGATGGTTTTACCGTCCGTGCGTCTTTCCGTAAACGAGCTGAATCCACAGCGAAATGTGTTTCTTTATCTGGGAGCAAAATCTCTACATCCTCATTCTCTTGGAACAGCATCGGTTGTTCTTTAGATGAAGCGCTGTTTCTTTTTAAACATCCCTTATTCTCAAACGTTGAATCTTCACAAGGGGCTTCTTCTTGACTGCTGAACGAAATCTTACCTCGCGTACTTTTTTTTGACAGAATGGGCAAGGTTTTAACTGAACTACTATTTATGTTAGAAAGTTCTAACACTTGTTTATCAGAAATCGCTTCATTATCGTTTGATACTTTCTTATTTATGGATGATTGATTATGATTCGTACTTCCGCTGTTCTTTTGACTATTCATGGTGGCACAGGTGTTATTCTTTTTCGAGCTCAAACTCGGCCTCTGAATATTGAGCCTGCTTCCAGTGTCTGGTTCAATAACGGTTTCGGAAGAGACAGTTACTGATTGTCCTTTATTGTTATATATTTCACCATCTTGTAAAATGTTACAAACATTCGCCATGCTACATTCGTCTTTTTCTTGCAAATTATAGCATATTGTACTCGACATACTAGAGGAGTCTTCGTGATTATGCTGTGAATTGTTGAAAGTACTCGCTATGCTAGATGTTTCTTCTTTACTGCCATGTGCACTGTAGGAAATTGTACTCACCATATTGGGTCTTTCTTCAACAACGATTGAATGCGTACTGTTGGAATGGATTGAATGTATTTTGGGTGCCAATACACAATTTTCCTCCACTCTTGAAACACACGAAAGAGGTCTGTTCCATGAAATATTTAAGAAACTCGTGTCATCGTCACCTTGCCTTTCAATTTGTTTCATGGAACTAATTGCAGGGTTCAGACCTTGAAATTTTCTTTCATTTGAAATGCGACCTTTGTCAGAAATACGTGTTCTATCAATTTTACTCGCGTAATGATTGAGTGTTTGAATCAGGCTATCACTCCATTGTCGCAAAGCTTTTTTTATTTTGGCGATTTCAGAAAAACTTTCACGAAATCTACTATTTTTCATTTTAAGAGTCAAGTCTCTCGAATCAAAGCAGCGTATGATTTTCTCCAGATCGGCTCTCTTTTCCGCAGTACTTGATAGTTTTTTTACGAATTTTAAAAACATCACTATGGTTTCATCTCTAGATTTACTGTTACTCTGATTATTGTCGAAGCAAAAATTAGCCTTGGAATCACCACTGACATGCTCTTGAGAAATGGGCAAGTTTGGCGTAATACCCTCAATTAATTCTGATCCTTCGAAAATGCTGTTTGAATTCTCTGGGGAGGCTTGCAAAGGATCATCGTCAACTGACAGTGGCGCATTTTTGGAGTAATCACCGACTGGAGTCAATTTCGGCATAAGCTCTATTTCTTTTGTTGACGTACAGGTAGAATTACTATTCCTAGCATCCAGTAATTTTGGCGGACTTATTTTCGGAGCAAAGTCCGATAAATTCACAAAAAGTTTCTTCAAAGGCGTTGACTTGGGATAGTTCTCCTCCTGAGAGTCTATGGAGTGCGTATTTTCTGCTTCGCTACAAAGTTCGTTGAAGGACGAAGTCGCAGCTGGCTGACTATTCTCTTCTGTCCTATCAACTTCAGAAACTGTATTTTGTGATGCAGTGCTTCGTGGAAAATAGCTTGCTTCAGACTTTTGTTTGCAAAATTCGTTTGGTGTGAAGTTTGAGTCTCTGGAAGTAATGTCTTCACTTCTTATATGTTTAGTACGAGTCTCCGCAGCCGTTGTAGGTAGTCTAAGTCTTTTAACATGTTTTAATCGTGATAGTTCCCCCGACATGCTATTTTCTTGAATGCAACCAGCTGTTTCGTTAGCAGATGATGGGAAATTCGAGTTGCAAGTCCTTTCTGACAAAGTGTTTGCATGTGATGAAGTCCGCTTTTTGAAAGTGAATGGTTTCAATATTTTCTCACTGGAATTATCTGCATCGTCCGAGCATTCGTTTCTTTCGTAAGTGTCTAATACGCTATCTTCAAAAGATTCCGTTGCTGCTTGAGAATGAGGCGATGTTGATTTTGAGTTAGCAGTGGTGATGTGCCCTCGAAAGCGCTTAGAGGCACGAATCTTTTGAGACGATTGTTGTACACAGTCTTTATGTTTACGTTTCTTTAAGATAGATTCATCTGCACCGGGAGTGTTATGTGGGGACACATCCTTTACTGTTTCATGAAGAGAATTTAATAGATCATCCAACGCGTTTATCGTTTCTTTAAAATTTGGCGAATTTGATGTTTCATTGTTATGGCGAGAAGCATTTTCTCTAGTCATCTCAGGAGCGGGAAGCTTATTAACCGAGTCGGATATCATGGTTGCATCAAATGCATCAGAATTATTTCTGCCATGATTTTCATTTGTGTCAGTGTTTAACTTCTTTTTACTTTTTCCTGATGATCTGTAATGGTTTTTGGATGTTTCCAAAACAACACGGTTGTTTCCTGATGCTGGAGTCATGGCTCTTCTTGATTCACCAACATTATATGAAAAATCGTTAACATTCTTAAAGTTGTTTCCTTCAAGTTTTGACTTAAATTGCTGTTTGATTTTTGAAATATTTAGTTTCGATTTAGTTGTTGTATTTAACCTGCCACAATCTGAGAAAGGCAAATCGTCTATGGTACTATTGGAATGTAGTATTTCGTTACTAGTACCTGTAGAGTCTAAACTCATAACTTCATTTGCCGGTCTTTTTGGCCGAGTCATAATGCTTTCCCTTTCAGCCGAAGACTTTGCCCAATTTTCGTTAAAATTCATTTTGCTACGTGTTTTCTTTAAATTTGCTGTGTTATCATTTTTTGTTTGAAAAGAATTCCTATGTCCCCAATGGAAATTCTTGCGTCTCTTCTTTTTTATCTTACTATGCTTTGAAGTAGTTTCTGTAGAAGAGTGAGATGTTTGATAAAACTGAACGTTGGATTTCTTTATGGAAGATTCTTGTTTTTTGTGAATGTCTGTTTTAGAAATAGTCGATTTGGACCGTAACATAATAGGCTGATCAAACAAAATTGGGATTTCTAAGGAGTTTCTGAGGCAATAAACTCTCATTTTCTTTCGAAACCTTTTCTTATATTTTCTACGATTAACGAAAGTATTAGCAAGCTTTTCTTTCAAAGGGGCTGCCTGTTGGATAGAAGCCCCACTCGAAACATTTGCTACATTGTTTTCATCATTTATGACAGCATTATTTAAAATCGATTTTTCGGCTGAATCAATGGATGATTCGACACCACCAACAACTGATGACAATTCACATGAAGGCAAGTTATTTCTGCATACGTTGGTACTCTCAGAGTTCGTTTCTACTACAAGGCTGTTTGAAATATCGGGTTGATGGGAAATAATTCCTGGCGCAGAACTGTTGGAATTTTCATAAGTATTCTTTTTGGGTCTTAGAGTATACCTTTTTTTAATTTGTTCACTTCGTTGCTCTTTTACTCTTTCTGATGATTGACTGCTAGGTGAAGGCGAAATAGTAGTAGCAATATTTGTTTTTGCTAAGTCTTGCACCTGGTCTATAACATTAGGATTATTCATAATGCCATTAACTGCCAATGTTAAGACTTCACTATTAGATCCTATTCTAAACATCGAATCGTTAGGACAGATAGGATTTAGCACAGTAGAATCATCCTTGGAATTTAGTGAAGGAAAGTCGTCTTCATAAATATTAAAACTGGAATTAATATCCGGTAATTGAGGGTCAGCAGACTGTGTATTTTCAGAAACAGGGTTTGATTCTTGGATTTTCGAGGAAAAAAATTCTTCCATTTGACTTTTTAAGTTTGCGTTGCTGTCAGGAATTTCTGGACTATCTTGCTTTCTAGAATGACCTGTTTGATTTTTGTCTAAGAAAGTCTTAAAATCATAAGCCCATGACTTAATTTCTAAAAAAATTCCTGGGTTGATTTCTTCACTTGGTTCTGAAGAGGTACTAGCTATGTTAAGAGTCCCAAAATATTCGGCTTTTCTTGAATTAGAACTCTCTAGAAAGTTTATGGAAGTGTCAGTAGTTTGTGATATTTGAGATGAACATTTTAATTCTAAACTGCTGCTACTGGCTTTATGATTGGAATCTTTCAAGAAAGTCTTTTTCTTTGAAGATTTACCGTTACTTTTTTTATTTTGGTCATCGGCATTAGAATGAAAATCAATAGAAAGGATCTGACTGCTCCGTCCTTGAGCAGTTGTCTTGCAGTTTGAAATCTGATTTGAAGAATACGCAGTAGTTTCAGTCTTTTGTGAGTTCTGAGACACTTCTTGATAGCTCTCGCGTAATTTTTGTTTCTTGTATTCCGTAAAACTTATCACTCCTTTGGTCCGTGGATTATCACTATGCGATGATAGATTGGGCAAATTATTTTCGGAAATTCTAAATGGTTCAGACGATGTGGATGAAACGTTTTTAGAATTTGATGAAGAGGTCTGATGTTGTTTTATACTTTTCGGCATTGGACAGGATGTACTAATACTTTTAATGAACGAAGGAGCACAAGAGACATTTTTGGAATTTCTTACAGCAGATGCGTTTGAGTCAAAACCAGATGTTGAAAGCTTTTGAAGGATGTTAAGAGGTTTACTTTTTTGGGAAAGTTTCTCATTGTTATTGGGGCTTTCCATCTTGTTGGCCTTGGATCTCAAGTTTGCTGAAGGACCAGCTGTGGGGTCCATGCAATCTTTTAACGGAAGTGGATTAATTTCGCCTGAAATTTGTGAATTGACGTTGCATCTCAAGCTTGATGAAGGACCTCCGGTCGAGTCCATGCAATCTTTTAACAGAAGTGGATTAACTTTGCCTGAAATTTGAGAACTGACGTTGCATCTCAAGCTTGATGAAGGTCCCGCTGTCGAGTGTATGCAATGCTGTGAATTTAAAACTGTACCACCAGAACCTCTGTTGAGTCGGGGATCAGTTGGTTTGTTGTGATCTGATTCTTTGTTTTTTCCACTATCAGAAGGTCTAGCTTTTTCACAATCAGAAGATCTGCTTCTTTCAGAATTGTAAGATTTATTTTTTTCTCGATCATAAGATGTGTTTCTTTCGCGATCAGAGCATCTGCTTTTTTCGCGATCAGAACATCTGCTTCTTTCACGATAAGAATATCTGCTTCTTCCACGATCAGAAGATTTCTTTCTTTTAAAATCAGAAGCTCTGGTTTTCTCTCTGTGGCCTTTCTTGATGTTTAAATACAATGGATTGCCTTCTTCGAAATCCCGTTTTCCCGTTTCTAGATCCATGTAATTTGATGCGCGGCGTCCTTGCGGTGAAGAAGGTCCTTAATTTCTCAAACGTGAACTTTGCCTAGGTGACTTTTTCTTCAATCTGCGGCTACTAATATTGCCACTATCACCACGTAATCCTTCCCTTTTAACCTAAACGAAAGCTTGCAATCTAAACTCTGAACTTTCCTCCAGAATCGGTTTACTTATACGGTGAGGAACTTTAATATAAACTTTGGATTTACAATTGTCGCACTCTGAATTGGTGGCTGTCTTATATGTGACTGAGAGTTTTCAGCATGAGCTCTGGGTTCAACGGTAAAACTTCCTGAGATTTCATGCACATCTGCTTTGGTGATGAAAGCAGAAGCAACTTAAATGGCAAACAAGATTAGAATAAACACATTTTTCGTTTTCATGGCTACGTCCTCGGTTGGTACCTTTCGGATTCGAAACGGGTTCGCTTTCCTTATCATGATGAATGGGAACATTCTAAGCTTCATCTTCTTTACTAACATGAACGTGTTCCATTTCTAAACTCTCGTTCGGCGGATTGAGTTAACACGATAAGAATATTCCTTTTTATAAAGTTTATAACAATAATGCAGATAGCATCAACAACATGATTTATTTCGTAACGTGAAGTTTTGAATTCAAGATTTCTTCTTTTCTACCAAAGTCGTTTCTTCTCTTTAAACGAAGAGCATTATTTTTCTCCTGCATCAAACTTAAAATCTATTTCGTATAAAGTTTATAAATATGTCCTTGTTTACACTAATGTATTTGTGGATTAAATTTTTAGTTTAAAATAAGTAAACTTTTCACAAACAAAATACTGCACGGACTGCAAATGTATCTTCTAAAAAAATCTGCCAGGAAAAAAATTCCATACCTTCAAACGCTTGTTTTGATTTTTAAGAACAACAGCGTGTAAGGCTCAAATAAGTTCAATGGAGAAACTTACCTTCTTAACTATAGCTTTTTCTGTTTCTTACCATTTCTCGTAAACCACCTACCGGCTCCAATATCTTCGCAGCCATACCTAAAAAGACGAAGCAGAAAAATTAATAAAATTAATAAGTAAAAAAAAAAAAACATTATTCATATTAAGATATTAAATTCTACTATATCGATCGAGAACAAACCGCATATGTGTTTTTAAAAGATTCACTCATCTATATACTGTTTATAAAAAAAAAAAAAAACAAAGATGTTTCTGGAAAATAATGGGCAGTAATTGTGCCTAAAGTTTGGCAGCAACATTTGAAATGGTACTTTTTCCTTTATTTGTGTACGAGCTGCGTGACTCGGATCTGCCCGGTATACCTTGAGAATAAAATTTATGTCAAGTAACGCGTGTCTATAAAAGTCCTGATTAGATTAAAGTCGACATTTTGCGCAGTACGTAAAACGAATCAATCGCCAAAAAAGTTTTAAATCACTGCTACAGGAAAAGCAAAAGCAAGAATTTTATTTGTTTATGTTCAAGAAAAAATGGCAACACCGTTTTCTCATTAATAATTTATTTCACCCTATTTAATTTCTTTCACGTTCGTGCAGACGATTTTTATAAATCCAATTTAAAGTGGATATTTCCAAATTTTCAAATGCCATATCTTTCTTCAGGGTGGAGATATCGATTAGTGATTTTGAAAACCATCGGAAAGAAACTTTCCTAACAGATATTTTTAGCGTTCTTTCGAATGAGACCAAGATCGAGAAGATCCGATAAGTATTTCACTAGATAGAGCCATTTTGAAGTCCTTTATTTGAAATTCGAACGGATCGGTACTTTTTTCCTGCTCAAAAACCACCCTATAATCCTTCCCGTGTGCCAAAGTATCTCCTTGCCAAAATTCGTCCAGATCCGACTTAAACTGTGGATTTGTATTAGGTGCACACACACACACACACACACACACACATTTTTTTATTTATATGGATTTATTTGTTTTGTAAAATTTAATCAAATTATAAGTGTTTCAATTTTTTACCATATAATGATACACCTATTGCTTTTTCATTTCTAAACATTTCTATCAACGGATGAAACGATATAGCTGACTGTCCCTTTGGTTCAAAAATCCGATAAATTTAAAAATCGAAACTCCCTATGATCCCAATTAGTTCATATTTCCGACGTTCTACTGTACAAACTTTTAATTTTGGCACATACACCCCTTTACTTCTGTTTTCTTCAATTAATCTGTAAAAGATTAAGTTTTTTTTGTATTTAGTAAAAAAAGAAAAAGAAAAGAAAAATCATTTGTATTTTCAACGGGTTAAAATCACCTCATTTAAGTACAGAAGTACCTGGCGACCTCGGTTTAAAAAAAAAGAGGTTTGTAAAATTGTGTTCGAAGTGCTTATTTAGAAAATCTTGAAAAGCATTTTTAAGCCCTTGGTTGCAATTACAAATTTAAAACAGCCGTAATTTATTTTAAAAAACACAACCTTATTTGGAGAAGACATCATCATCACAACCTTATATAAACGATGACCACCGTAAAATCACACCACAATATAATAACTTTAAGTTGATCGATCTCTTTAACATTTCAAAAACACTAACAATTCCAACGTTGCACTCACTACCATAAAAGTTTTAATTTACTCTGATGTGATTAAATATGATAGCCATTGTTAAAATAAAATGTGGTTGCTATGAAACTAACAATAATACTAATCATAATGAAAATGGCGAAAGGAAGCTCCTCAAACTTTCAATGAAGTCACAAAAAAACGGGGCTTTTGTGAAAAGTCACGTTTACAGAAAAAACGCCGATGTAGATAAACTCAAAAACTAAAACTTTATCTAAATACAAAAATTTTTATCAAAATCGTTAGACCCGTTTTCGAGATCCGAAATATAAATATATATACAAGAATTGCTCCGTTTACAGATATAAGATAATATTTTTACGGATCGAAAGGCATTTTTCAGGTGTGTTTTTCATTCAGACGTTCTCAAATTGTGTTTATAATAGCCTCCTCGTAGAATGTTGCCGCCAATGATTGGAAGTGATTTGTGACGGTTGCCTTGGGTTCCACGCATCTTTGGAAGTTCGATGCCTTTCCAGACCCCAAGCAGGGGTCTCCAAGTCTCTGCTTCAGTTCAGGGAACACCTGTAAGTCATTTGATGCTCGGTTGGAACTTAATGGTGGGTGTTCAAAGATGTCCCATTGAATGCATGAAATTGCTGGAGAAACCGTTGGATTACACGAGCGCTATGATGACGGGCATTGCCATGGCAATGACACGTCAACCCTGCTTGGGGTCTGGAAAGGCATCGGGCTTCCAAAGTGGCGTGGAACCCAAAGACACCGTCACAACTCACTTCCAATCATTGGCGGCAATATTCTACGAGGAGGCTTTTATAAAGCTTGTTCACAGATATAACAAATGCTTCAATCATCAAGGTGATTATGTGGAGAATTTTACCTTACTTTTGATGATAAAATGTTTTTTTTTTTTAAATTTGAATCCGTTTATTGTTATAGCCTAACGGAGGTTGAAAAAAAAAAAAAAAAAAAACCCTCGTATCTTTGCACATTAGCAATGTTTAATTCCATTTAAGCTTCTAATTTGAAGCTAGGACATTAAAATTCTACTTTTAGTTAAAATGAATAATATTTCTGAGCCCAATCTAAATTATAAATGTATAAATAATTTATGCTTGATTATGCACAATGAAAAGAACAAAAAAAGATATTAGTAAGGTGTAGTTACCAAAGAGTTGATAAGAAAATTTCAAAGTACGGAACACTATTTGTCCCATTTTCACAAAAATAACTTTGTAACACGTTAGAAAATATTATATACGAAATCAAAATAATAATAACAATTAATTTAATAATAGCAAAAGTTGATTTTAAATTTTAAAATAGATAAATAAATAAATCTAAATAAAAGACAAACTCACCTAACAAACCATGATGTCTGAGTAATTCTGCATCCGTCTGTACACGGAATCATACTCCTTGAAGATCGTCTCTAAAAAATTGGCGAATATTTTCGATGGCAATTTTTCTTTTCAACACAACTAAGTTGTAGATAGAAAACAGTGCAGAATGTCGATATATTGCTCAAAGAAACAGATCTGCAGAGAAGGTAATCAGAAGAAAGAACTTGATAATTAAAAGGGCTACTACATTCAATAATAAGAGGGTTGTTTTTTTTTTTCAACCTCCGATAGGCTGTAAAAATAAACGGATAAATATACCAAAATTTTTTTACTATTAGAAGTAATGTACAATTTAGGTTTCTTCTCAACACAATCATCTTGAGGATTGAAGCATTTGTTATATCTATAAACAAGCTTGATAACACCCTCCTCGTAAAATGTTGCCGCCAGTGATTGGGAGTGACTTGTGACGGTGTCTTTTGAGTTCCACGTCACTTTGGCAGTATGATGCCTTTTCAGATTCCCAAGCAGGGGCCTGGAAAGGCAGTTACCAGGGATAATCAAGCCCCTGATTCAGTTCAGGGAACAGATGGAAGTCACTTGGTGCTCAGTTGGGACTAAATGGTGGGTGTACAAAATTGTCCCATTGAAATTGCTGAAGGAGCCGTTGGGTTACACGAGCGCTGCGAGGACGGGCTTTTAAATGGATAAAAATAATTCCAGAGGTCAGCAAGTCTCTTCGTTTGTTTTGAATAGTTCTCTGTAAGTGTCGCGAAGTTTCACAGTAAGAATCTGCAGAAATTCGCAGAACACTTGGCAATTCATACTTGGCGGAAGAATCAATAGTGACGGTCATGTTTATGTGACATTAGCTCAACAAAAAATGACATGTTGGACTCGTCAGTGAGATTTTGTAGATGGGGAGATACACAGTCGCCTGATACGTAGAACAGACACCTGTCGCATGCCTGGTCTTCAGACTGTGTGATCGTAGGTTGAAAAAAAAAAACAACCCTTTAATATATACATATATATTTTTAATTTTAATTATGTTATGTACTATAGTAGACCTCGTTTAGTAGAATAGTCAATTTGATACGAAAATTTATTCTAATAAGCGAGATATTCTATTATAATGGATCAAAAGGCTTAAATACAGCGATTCGATACACAATAAAAAATAGATGTTGTGTTTTTACAGTATAATACAGCCATCATTATAGTAACAAACAGCAAAAATTGCTAATTTCTAGAGATAGACCGGATAGTGATTTTGCTGGATACCGTATATCGGATATCCGGTGGCTCAACTCAAGCCGGATGCCTGATATCCGGAATTGTGCCGCCGGATATCCTGCGGATATCCGGTATTACAATTACGTTGCATGTCTTTTATTTTTATGTAATGCAGTTTCAAAACAAAAATTAAAATTTGTTTCTCGCATTATTTCTTTAAGAACATGTTAAATACTAGGGATGCACTGATTAATCGGCCACTTTGCCGATTATTAATAATCGGCGAAATCGGGCCGATTAATCGGCCAACATATATATTTTTAAAAATTTTATTCTTAAAGTATACCTTCACTAAGAAACTACGATAAACAATTTTATTAAGAGTAATAATAATCCTCACAGTTGATTTAAAGTTTTTAATAAATCAATTCTCCTACTTTTAATAAATATACATAGACAATGTTGCAACATTTTTCATGTGGCGACAGTTTCCTCCTTAGTACAGTGTTTTAGATAACCTCTAATTTTCACAAAGAATAAAAGTCTTGAATTAAATTGCTACTAATTACTAAAAAAATTAAATTAAAAGTACTCCTAATTTGGAGTACAGACTCCCCCCCCCCATTTTTCTGAATTTTCATGTCCAATTAACATAATTAACAATGTATTAATGTAATGTTATTGACAATAATATGAAAACTTGGTTCTAAGAAATTTGATAAAATATTGAAATTATTTTGTGAAGATTGGGAAAATGGAAAAAAAAAATCTTCTCTTGGAAATAAATTACTTACTATTTCTAAACTCGGAATTGCATAGGCGATTCTCTGCAAACTGGTTATTGGCTGTCCGGACTGAGTATTTTAAAAATAATAAAGTGTAATAAAGTAATTATTGCTCTTAATACAAGTAAAGCATTAATACTTTGTGGCCCAATTGTATTTGGAGTGATAACAATTTAATTTTTTTTTTCTAGAAATGATCTAAGCGCCAAAAACACAGTCCCCTGGCTGTTCCAATCCAGGGACGTCACTTCAAGTTTTTCCCGGGGGGGGGGGGAAAAGGGTAAAAACACAATACAATTTCACCAGAAAACAACAAAAACCACATCCACTTATATAAAAATACATTGATTTCTCAAAATCAGGGGGGGGGGGACAATTGACCCCCCTGCCCCCCCAAATGACGGGCCTGTCCCAATCCCATAGTCTAACTGTTAAAGATAGTATTTCAAAAAACCTATTAACACTACATAAATTTGGCAATGAATATCTAAAAATAGAATAATGAAGCTATATTTTTCTTATGAAATAAAGTAAAATTACGTATTTCTAAAACTTAAAATTGCCATGTAAATTCTGTACGGAGTTTTTTTAAACAATCCCCTGCAACAAATTCAAAGCTGTAATACAAAAAATCTATAACTTTTGCGAATTCTTTTTGGCATGAAGTTTAAAGTAATCAGTGTAAATTTGCCGAAATCGCTGAGAACGGTGTTGAAACGCTACTTTGCTTAGTTTGAGAGCCACATTTGTAATGAAAGTATGCATCAGGGTCGTTGCGAAAACAGTCCTCAGGGAAGTGATTTTATTAATATCAGTTAATTTAATTATAAAACATAGTAGTTATTATATCCACGATTTGTGCCTAAATTTATAGGTAGTGTCGTAACTAATTATGTTCCAATAGTTTTGCAGATATTACGCAACAAAGAGCAAAAACACAGCCACCTGGCACAGTCCCCTGCCTAGTTATACTAGGCGGGGGACTTACCCCCTATCATGATTTATCAGAAAAACAGAAACTTCAATTGGCCCTCTTTCAAACCAAAGTAATAGATTCATTTTCTGAGCAATAGTATTATAATTATACGAACATTTCAAAAAACCGTGCCCGGACAGATTTCGTGTGAAAAATGACGAGTTTACAGAGAATCCCCCGTATAAGAGAGAAAAAACAGTGATGGCAAAATTGGTAGTATTAAAAACAATCATACTTATCGTTAATCGGCTAAGCTGATTAATCGGCCGATTAGCAACAACCGATTAATCGGTAATCTGTCAATTTGCTTATCGGTGCATCCCTATTAAATACATTCAAATTAATTTTAAAGCCTCTATTTTATTGTACAGGAGTAGCGCTACCTATGAAATGAAACACTAGCATATTTTGATTTCTTTCTAAATTATGTATTTTTATCAAAAGATACAAAACTTTAAAAGATAGAATTAAATATTTCTGTATGTACTCAAAGTTTAAACTTTTAAATATTCTTAGTTTAAATTTTAAAGCTTTTCTCTTTTAATATCATTTCAATAAGTTTCTACGTAAATGATACAGTTATTAAATATTTCACCAATATTATATATCGATAATTGATTTACAAAAAAAGAAAGAAAAAAGAAAAAGAAAAAAAACTAAGCTCAGATAAACTTTTTTTTTCGAATTAATACATATTTTATTAGAATTTTATGAATTTACACTTCATTACAAAGTAACACATACTCTTATTTCTAATTTTGAAATAATATAAAGCAAAATTTTGCTTTAAAATTCTTTTTTTTTTAAATAATACACATGTAATTTTTCTAGAAGTTAAAGAAGAAAATATTAAAACAGGACCAGTGTGTTAAATAATAATAACAATAATAAACTTATACTCAAATAATCGATTAAAAACTTTATACTACTCCAAAAAACAAAGGTACATATTTTCTGAAGATTCAAATCAGCAGCTTAAATATATTTTTAAGAGTTACGCTCAAGTTGTTCACTTTTTAAAAAACAAATGAGTGAATTTATACTTAAATAATCAACTTGAAATTTTACTTTAGTTCCAAAAAATTAAGATAGACATTCTTAAAAGTAGCAAATTATCATTTTAAATACATTAAGAGTCATGCTAAACACATTCACTTTTTTAAAAACAAATTAAACTCATTCTTAAACAATCACCTCGAAATTCAACTTAATTTTGAAAAAATTGAGATATTCTTGGATGCAAATGTTATATTTATGGGTTATTCCAGCCAAAATGGTACAAATCATGTCTGAAATTGTCCAGTTAAGTTTATCAAATGAAGTAATTTTCGCCAACTAATCGTTGTTTTAAAAATTATTCTCTGTTTATTTGTGCATAATAAAGTGTAAATGGCTTGTATATGAGTCATTCATTAAGGGTTTTGAATAGTTTGACTACTTTGTGTAACAGAGGGGACAAATGAGGTTTGAAAAATATATTTCTAATCACAAAGAAAAGTTAATTACAGAACAAGTATAAAATGGACTAAACATCCTAAAACTAATTCTGTCTGCAATTTCAAGAAAAAATATTTTTTGCACCATTAATGCGACTGTAACAGAGTGGACATCCCACAGTGCAAATTAACTATCATCAGCAAAGAATTTTAGGCTTATCTTAGTTGCTGACTATATAATTCAATGTATCAAAGTAATCACAACAGATACATTACTTGTACTTCTTTAAAAAATATCACATTGAATGCACTTGCTTATTTTATTTCTGAAAGGCTTGTAATAGAGTGGACAGTTTGAAATATAAAAAATCAGCAGAAATGGTGTCAGAAGAATTTTTTTGTGCTGTGCATTGCAAATGATTTTGTTGTTGCATTTCAGCCTAATCTGAAATTGCATTTTAAGTCCTAGCAATTTAAAGCTGGGGCAGATCATTTTTTCTTTCTTTTGAAAAAGATTTTTTTTTTTTTGTGAGTCCTTTATAAATGGCTTATGCCTAAATAAGTAATACTTGGTTACACACAATTAGATGGAGAACAAATATAAAAAATACAATTAATTGGTGGTAAATATTAAAATTAATTACCAAAATTCTGAAGAATCGGGACTGATTTGTAACATTTTCGCTGAAATGACCGGCCAATGTTAGATAGGTTATTTATTGCATGTTATTTTCAATTATAATAAAGCAATAGTAGTGGCAAAGTAAAAAATATCTAACTACAACATCATTGGGTGTTAATAGATCGCAATTTTTGTTAGAAGTACAAAAACTAAAAATAAAAGAATTCAATAAATAAAATAATCTGAGAATTTATATTAAAAGCTACTGCGATTAATTTTTATGAACTAACGATATGATCGTAAGTTTTTTTCAACCTTTTGTCGCACATTAATCCTTGAAGGTTTGTAGCTTTTTCTTTCTAAATATTTAAACTAAAATATTTTTGAAAAGCTGAAGACAATCATACTTTATCTGGAAATTGTGAAAAATCAAATATGTAGAATGCTTCCATGTCCAGTACAAAGTCGAAGGAATAATATATAATTTTTGTTTTAGAAGCAAAAATTGGTAAAAAGGAAAGATGAAATGTAATTACATCATCTAAAAGGTTTATCAAACAGTGAATTTTTTAACTGGGATTTTTGTAAAAAAGAAAATATTCAATTAGGTCCTCACGTCATACCGGATAACCCTCACATCAATCCCGGATATCGCCCACATCAATACCGGATACTTTGCCGGATATCCTGCAAAAATCTTCCGGATATCCGTATCCGGGCAGTCAGCCGGATCGGATATCCGGAAGTACCGGATACTTAAAATATCAGCCGGATAGGCCGGATACCGAATAGTTGCCGGATATCCGGTCCGTCCCTACTAATTTCACAGTGATAAATTGCAAAATGGCCAATTTTACACTAATAAACTGTAAATTGCTAGTTTTGCAGTTATAAACTATAAATTTGCTAATTTTACCGTTTATTACTGTGCATTTTAGAGTTTTAAACTGGAACCTCTGCTGTCAGTATTAAACTTGTTTTTGCAGTATAATGCAGCTAATTTTGTTGTAACAAAATGTAAAATTGTGGTAATAAACTGTAAAACTGCTGCTTTACAGTAATAAACTGTAAGATTGCTAATTTTACAATTTATTACTGTACATTTTAAAGTTTTAAACCGGAAAAACAGCAGTTTATGTTTTGCAGTGCTCATTGCAAATTAATTAAATTAAGCGGGAAAATCTTTTAACCGATATTCCCCCCAATAAGCGAACTCGACTGTAGTATCAATGTCATAATAGGAATGAAAACTTTACATATTAAAATCAGTTTATTCTAGTGAGAAAAAAACTAACGGTAAAAACGGAAGAAAAATCATCTATCAACGGTTAGATATCATTTTTTGCATTTATTACAGTCATTTTTATCTCTTTATATCTATAACTATTCTTATTGAATTAAATATGATTTAAACAGGAAATTCTGGTTCCGGCAGATGATAAAAGTTATTATTATTATATTCATTTGTTTATTTATTTATTTTATTTATTTTTTTGAATGTAGTAATGTTTAAAGAACGCCACATTTTACTAGCTTCATTTTAAAGCAGACTCGCAACCTAGTACCGTTGCATAATCTTGGTGCGTCTAAATTACGCATCAACAAAACGGGTAAATAAGCTAGTTAGTTTTCAAATTAAATATAATATGCAGATAATTATTGAACAGTTTCTGGTTCATGGGTATTGGGTTCAATACATCCAATAATTTTTATTAATTTTTATTTTCTACCGTGATTTACTATATTTTGTAACTGTGTGGGGCTAAAAAACTAATATTTCATGTAATTATAATTTCAAAAGAAAAATTTACAACATAAATTATTACAGACCGGAGCTTCAGTCCATCTCTATAAGTAAGAAGTAAAAAATTTAGTCTAATGAATCAGTAGTGCAAAAACAAGTCGGAAAGTCGCTGGCTACCTTGTCCAGGGGTCAGTGAAATCCGACTGGGATGGGAAGGCCTCGAGTTCGAGTCCCAATCCGGGAATGGATGTACTTTCTCCCTCTTCTGTCCTTGTCCTTTCTTTGTGTGAAAGTGTGTTGTGAATGGCCGCTTGCCCTATAAAACGGGTCTAATGGCATGCATGTTGAGCTGAAACAGACTTTCACCTTGATGGTGCTCGTAGAAACGGAGAACTTACCTATTCCGCCTTAAATCGGGAAGATTTCATCAACTTGGGCTCGGGTACCAGAGTGGTGGAAGTAAGAATTACGTCTTTGACCATGCTATAATGAGGCTTTGAGAGGGACCTCTGTGCTGTTAGCCACAGCACTAATTGACGCTAATCGTTAAGAAATGTTGCATTGGAATCCCTTATGTCATTTCTTTTGACCATAGGCAGTAGGCTGCAGTCAGTAAGGGCTTGGGTTTATGATGTTCAAATGGCTACACTGAAAAAAATGAGCTGTTGTTTTTACAGCATAATACTGGCAGCCGGGTTTCAATTTAAATCAGTAAAATGCACAGTAATAAACTGTAAAACTGGAAATGTTATTTTCTTACTGTAAAGTTGTCAATTTTACAGTTTATTGCCGTAAAATTTATCTGTAGTATACTGTAAAAACAACAGTATAATACTGGCAGCAGAGGTTCCAGTTCAAAACCGTAAACTGCTCGTTAATAAGTTGTAAAATTCGCAATTTTGCAGTTTATTACTGTAAACTCAGCAGTTTTACAGTTTATTAGTATAAAGTTAGATATTTTACAGCTTGTTACGGAAAAATTAGCATTTTTTACATTTTATTACTATAAAATTATCTGTATTATACTGTAAAAGCAACATTCATTTTTTACAGTGTAGATGTTTGAATTTTTTTCTAATAATTTATTTGATGTTAGTTGTTTTGAAAATATGCTCTGTAACTTTAATGTAAAAATAGAATTGGCAAAAGTTTCAGAAACCTAACCTATCCCTACCCAATAAATTGGATTAAAAGTTGCACCACGCTCCCAGATTACACATTAGTTAATATTACTCGTTAACTTTTAGTTTCATTCATACACTGCAAAACAATGAAGAGTTGTTTTTACAGTATAATACTGGCAGCAGAGGTTCCAGTTTAAAACTGTAAAATGCACAGTAATAAACTATAAAAGTAGCAATTTTACAGTTTATTACCGTAAAGCAATAATTTTAGTTTATTACCACAAAAAAAGCTGTATTATACTGTAAAGATAACAGTATAATACTGGCAGCAGAGGTTCTTATATAAAACTGTAAAATGCAGTTATAAAATTGTAAAATTAGTAATTTTATAGTTTATTACTGTAAAGCAGCAATTTTACAGTTTATTACTGTAAAATTGAGCAATTTTACAGTTTAGTGCTGTAAGATTAAAATTTTTTACAGTTTGCTACTTTGAAATTAGCTGTATTATACTGTCAATGCAACATCTATTTTTTACAGCTTATATATATTTTTCCTATTTATTTAAAAGGAAAAAAATGATTTGTCCGCTCGGCGCCCTTGCTGGCGCTGGGACCGATTTTAACTAATCGGTCCAATCGGCCCAAGACCGGCCCTGAGTGCAACTGTGAAAAGTTGAGCTGTGACCTTCACAATGTTTTCTTCTTTTGGGGTGCACTGTAAAAAATAGATGTTGTTTTTACAGTATAATATAGCTAATTTTACAGTAATTTTGCGGTAATAAACTGTAAAATTGCTAATTTTACAGCAGTAGACTATAAAACTGCTGGTTTCAGTTTATTATTGTGTATTTTACAGTTTTAAACTGGAACCTCTACTGCCAGTATTATACTGTTGTTTTTACAGTATAATACAGCTAATTTTATGGTAATATTGCCAATTTTGCAATAATAAACTGTAAAATTGCTAGTTTTATAGTGATAAACTGTAAGAGAGCTAATTTCACAGTTTATGACTATGCATTTTGTAGTTATAAACTGGAACCTCTGCTGCCAATATAATACTGAAAATACAACAGCTTATTTTTTGCAGCGTAATAGGAATGGGTTTATGCCATGATTTGAGTTTGAATACACTTGCAAGCGAGCATGACAGTAACCCAGCTCAATTAAGCGGCGATTGCGTTTTCCCATTGCCCGAGAAAGAGGAAACATTGTATATGCCGGAGGTTAACTTACCAGTAGAGCACTATACAGTGAATTCCCGATTATCCGAGATACGAATTATCAGCGGGTCTTCCCATTTTTGTTTTACTTTTTTCATAGAAACGAAATACTGGTTGCAGTAAACTGCGAGTGCGTTATTGGTCGTTTTTCAGCTTACCAGAGAATTTTTTTTACAATCAATGTTATCAATTTTAGCTATAATTTCAATGTGTCTGTAAGGTCATTCCATAGAAATGTCAACCTCAGCCGAAGAAAAAAAATATACCGAAGTGAAAAAAGTATCAAAAAATAAATAAATAAGAAAATAAATAAATATCATACAACATAAGAAATTAAAAAAAAAAAAAAAAAGTATTGTAATTATCACAGAGATTAGCCATAATAAATAGTTTGCAGTGTGTTTACAGCTTGTTATTTGATGGTTACGTTAGTCACGTTACGTTAGTCACACGCCATCTCGAGAAAAAGTGACACTTAAGACTAAAAAAAAATTAAGATTTAATAAATGTGTTTTATGTTTTTAAAAGCCAACTTTACACATTCTTCAAATATATCATTCAATTTTTAACACTTGCTTAACTTTTAGAAATTTTTGCCTCACAACATGAGCATTAATTTTTAGGGTTGCAAAAATGTTACGTTAGTTACTCTGCTATTTTGGTTGAAAAAATATCTACTGTCAGTAATTTTGATCTAAATTTTTAGCAGAAATGATACATATATACCATGTACATCGTAAATCCACCAGCATAACTAAAAATATTTTTATCGTGTAAGTTACAAGTAAAATCATTTACAAAATCGTCTCTGAATGTTACGTTAGTCACTATGGAATGACCTTGTAGTGTTTTTGACTTTTTTTTAACTATTGTATACACTACTTTCGTGTTTTACCTATTTTTCGGATTATATGCGGTGTTCGCTTATCCGCGGTTTCCGTGAAACCCTATTCCGCGGATAATCGGGAGTAACTGCAGCTTAAATTTCGCGGGGGAAAACAATAACATTGAAAAAACTTACCCGAATAAACACCGGTGAACAAAAGAACGACACACAAATGCCGTTTTCAACTTCTTTCCGGAGAATTTCCCTTTCCACTGTCGATAAGGGATCCCGATTTATCCCGCGAGACCCGAAATCTCCAGCGCCCTCTTTCGGAGATCCTGGAAACCGCTTTATATAACGGGAAGGCTTTGTTCGGTAAACGGATTAGAAGGCTCGTAAATGAGAGAGAGATCATGAGAAATACCCGCGCTATATAGTGCGAGGCTATTTTCCGCTGTTTAGGGGAGAGAGAAAATGAATGAGCTGACATGAAGAAAAGTGTAGGAGGTAGAGAGAAGTTATAAAAAAAAAAAAAGGTAGAGCTTCAGGGCCGCACATTATGTAGGGAATGTGGGGAAAAGTGAAATAGTAAAGTTTAGTTACTTGCTTCAAAAGAAGAAATGGAAAATTTGTCCTAAAAATTATTGTATATAAAGAGGGAATAATGTATAACGTAATAGAACTTGAAATATTATTTTTCATCTTTGGCAGTTTTTTTGTACTTTCAAAAAATCTGGAAATTTTCACCTCAAAAAATCATGGGGCAAAGTGAAAAACAAAATATTTTTGCTATAAAAAAATTTCTATTCTACGATAAAGAGTAATTTTCATCAAATGAATGCTTTAAAAAGAAAAGAAAATAATGAAAACAAAATAATAAGTAAATAAATGAATAAATGAATTAATATGTGAATAAAATAGAAAATGAATAAAAAATTAATTAATGAATGAGTAAATTCGTAAATAATTAAGTAAAAGAATGAATAAATTAATTAATGAACGTATTAAGCACGTGATTTAATAAAAGAATGAATAAGTGAACGAAATTAACTATTTCACTTTGTCCCATCTACTTAGCCCCGCGTGCACTTGACAAATTACACTGAACATTTAAAATCAAAAAATGCCTAATATAAAATAAATAAGGACAGCACTGGATATCAGTAGATCTCAATTAATAGTTTAAATGATAATTACAAAAATTTTATAATTTTATAAAAACAAGAAATATTTTTGAAGAACAGAGAATATTACAATAAATGCATCAAGTTTTGAAAATGGTTTGCATAATTTTACTCTTTGATCTTTGAAGCTACTTATTTTTTGACAGGAATCAACTATATGTCTAGGAACTTATAGTAATAATATTTCTAGATGGGTGGCATTACAAACTGTGAAAATACACTGGTGGAAAAAAAAATCCCAACACCAAGAAAGACTTGTGTTAGATAAACGAAATTTGGTAGGCGTGTTTATACAACTGAAAGATGACATCGATTGAAATTTCGCGTTCCGCGCATAAGTGTGGCGCAGCTGGCGTCACTCAGAACATGCAGATAAGGCTTGTTTTAAAAGCGTGTTGTGAAGCTCGTGTGTATTATTTTTCCGTGAAATTGGACGAATTGCGTTCATGTCAGAAAGGAATACCTTTTAAGAAGACAAAGAAGACATTATCAACAGCTCACCGAGTTTAAACGAGGTCGTACAAATTGGCTACGAGAAGGTGGATTTTCATTTCGCGATATTGCAGAAAGACTTGGGTGGGAATGTTTCCACCATGCATGATTAATGGAAGCTATGGTCAAGGGATGGTACTACCTCAAGAAGATCGAGTTCCGAGCTGCCACGTGGCACGACTGAGAATTAAGATCGCCGAATCTTGCGTACGGCTGTGGCGCATCGTACTGCATCTGCGGCTGACATTCGAGCTGCAGTTGGTACCGTCGTGACCCAAGGAACGGTAAGAAACTGTTTACTTCAAGGATAGCTCTGAGCCAGGCAGCCTGTAGCCGGTATTCCATTGACTGCAAACCATTACCTTTTCCGACGGCAGTGGTGCCACGACAGAGCTCACTGGAGGTCGGAGTGGAGATCTGTTGTAATTTTTGATGAAAACAGATTCTGAATTAGTGCCAGTGGTGGCTGTATATTGGTCAGAAGTAGGCCAGGGGACCGCCTGCATCCAAGCGGTCTACGGCCTAGACACACGGGACTCACACCTGGAGTTATGGTCTCTGGAGCAATTTCCTACGACAGCAGGGGCGTTCTTGTGGTTATCCCAAACTCACTGACTGAAAATTTGTCGTCAGCCTGTTAATTTAACCAGTAGTACAGCCCTTCATGAGTAGCATTCAAGGGGGCGTTTTCCAACCGGATAACGCTCGCCCTCACATCGCTGCTGTAACGCAATGTACTCTACAGAGTGCTGACATGTTACCATGACCTGCAAAATCACCAGGTCTGTCTCCAATTGATAACGTATGGGATATCATGGGATGGCACCTCGAGCATCATCCACAGTCAGCAATGACGGTCCTAGTATTGACACAGCAAGTGCAACAAGCATGGAACTCCATACCACAAAGTGACATTCGGCACCTGTATGACAAAATGCATGCACGCTTGCAGGCTTGCTTTCAAAATTCTGGAGGTTACACCCTCTATTAAATTAACATAATTTCACATTTGCACAGCATTTTCTTGAGCTTAAATTAGCCAGTGATCTTGTACATTTAATCAATTAAACATGTTAACTAGACAATTGCATTGCCCAAATTTTATTACTCTGCGGCAATTTTTTCTTGGTGTTGGGATTTTTTTTTCCCGCCAGTGTATTTTACCATTTCATTTTGCTCCGCTGTTTCACTTTGCCCCAGATTCCCCCACATATTTACAAGTGTAAAAGAAAAATAAAACAGTTTGAATGAAACGTTCTGTGTTAAGTGTAACACAAATTTAACATGAAACTTAGAAACACAAATTTACAAATGTTTTTAAGGACGAGAATGTGGGACAAGGTGAAATAATTAGGATTACTTACGTGTCTCGAAATAAGCAAACTGGAATTTTGTTCAGAAACTTATTTCACATTAAGAAGGAATAATGTATTTTGTAATACAATGTGCGGTGAAACATTATTTTTAATTTTTGACAGATATTTATTTTTGGCAACTTCAAAAAATAGTGAGAAGTTTTCCCCTCAAAAAACCATCGGTCAAGCTATATATAAAAAAATGAATGTATGTACATATATTTGTTTGTATGTTTATATGTTTGCTCCTATAGAAATCCACAGTTTTCGTCGAATTTTCATCAAACTTGGCTCAGAGGTTCCTTGATACACTAGAATTCACGCAGGTGGGGTTTTGAAATTTACAAAAAATCCAAAAAGCTCAAAACTTAAATTTTTTGTCTCAAAAAGGCCATTTTCTTTCAATTTTGAATAGAGTAATAGAGACAAGCCTTTAAGGATACACAATGACAAAATTTAATACATTTAAAAATGAGCATTTTCCAGTAAAGATTTCGATTAACAATGAATCATCAATTTCAGACTCACCTATTTCATTTTAGCGTGAAATAAGTTGAACATAATGCAATACCGGGCAATAAGCTAGCGTAAAAAATAAAATATTTTTGTAATGAAACATTTTCTATGTAATGATTAACAGTAATTTTCCTCAAATAAATGTGTTAATAAATGAATAAATGAATTAATAAATGTGTGAGAAAAAATAAATGAGTTAATAAAATACAAAATGAATAAGAAAATAAGTGAATAAACGCATAAATAAGTGAATTAATAAGTAAATAGTGTAAATGAATTTATAAATGAAGAAATATGTATGAGACTTAATAAAGGAGTAAAAAAGTAAAAGAAATGAGCGATTTCACTTCGCCAAATCACTTTGACCCGCTTGTAAAGTCATAGAAAAAAAAAAAAAAAAAAAAAAAAAAAAAAAAAAAAAAAAAACGAAACACTCTGAATTATTCCGCTGCAGAACTTGCTAACAGCAAAAGAAAGGTGTCTTCTGACGTGGATTAAAATCTTCTTTAAAACTACGTGAGTAAAATTTTGATAAGGGGCCATATACAAAGTGAAATGGACTCAACATACATTTGGAACTACATTTGGGTTCATAATTAGGTGCGGACGGCCCGAATTATGCTGGGTACCAAGCGGCATCACTTTAGGACCAGTAGAACAAAAGTTATGACTGACCAAAAATTTAGAGACCACCGCCACATTTAAAATGCTACTTTCAAGGTCGAAATTTGCAAAGAGTAGATAAATCATATTTTTTCGATTAAATTACCTAAAGCTACTCGCAATAATACGTTTGCTTTTCGTAATTAATTAAAAAATTCTCGGGTTTTGCTAAAGTAATAATATTTTTTGAAATTTGGAAGAGAAAACCCACTGTGTAGAATTCAAGGGAAAAATGCAACCTTCTATCTTTTTGATAAAACAAAGATAGATGCATACTTTTAGCTAGACACCACACTAACCCATGCAGCACATACCTTCTGGAGAGAGAGGTTGCAATTTAAAAGTAACGTCTTGTATTTATAAACTACTGTACTAGGATTGGCAATAATGTTAAAACCGTGGCTCAGAATTAAAAAAAAAGTCTAATCATCAAGTTATTCCAAATAACTTTCCGAGATACCACCGTTTTCTATGAAAATCAAGTGTCCACGTAAAAAGTTTTCTGAATTGCTTTTTGTTGCACGAAAACAGACTTTTGACTAATGGACAAAAAATTGCATTTTCTACCAGTTTTAAAATATACTCATCAGTTTTATTAACCATTTCGCTTTCAACGTATTATTACTGTTGAAAACTAAATACTATATAAAAACGTTGAGCATGTTCAGCAACTGGTGGATAAGCATATTCCTCATTCTTTGCATAGAAATTTCCTGCTATTGTTTCAGTTTGCACAGTTGTATATGGTCCCTAAAAATGGTTCTTTTAGCATATCTCAAAAACTACTGTATATTTTGAGCTCCCATTTTGGATTCTCCTTTGAACCCCCTTCTGGATTGTTTCTCCATCAAAATATTATATGGTTCCAGATCATCATTTTTCAAATATTAAATTCATAATTCATAAAAAATTCAAAATTATATCTGAGAGGAAGTCAATGACATTTTTATTGTTGGGTTGGTTCATACTTTGATGTAAAAAAAACAGACTTTGTCGTACCTACCGTGGTTTAGGTATTATATGCCCAAGTATCAAAAATATTTTTAACATTACGGGACGGGTTTTTCTCAGTTCAATTGTAAAGCAACGGCAGGAGCAAATTTAAAACGATTTGGTATACAAAGTTAAATGATATTGCTGATCACAAATATGCGATAAAAAAGGGGGGTTTTCTTAGAATTTTTTTTAAGTTGATGCTGATTTTTATATGAAAACAACCCCTTAGCAACACTTTACTAACCGAAATTTGTAGAGCACATTATTCCTGAAAAAATAACATATTACACGTGTCTCTAGTGTTAATAGTCTTTGAATACAAGCGAATGTTTCCTTTTTTTTTTCTATGAGAAATCGGATTGAACATTCAAAATCAAAACATGCTTAACATAAACTAGAGTGTTTTTAGTAACAGCTAAATTTTAGAATTTATAAGAATTAACAGTAGCTTTTAACTTTTAATTAATATTCTTGATGTGGAATTGAAATATTTTAATCCGTATTTTTAAAGTTTCTTAAAATATCTTGCCCTTCAAAATAGTTTTCGGTTACAGAACAGAGAAAAATCGAAGTTAAAACAAAAAATATATATATATATATATGTATATATTTCAAAATTTGATTGTTTTTTATTTCTGTGAAATTTTTTATAGCAAGTTGTCTATCAACTTTGTCTAAAAAGATAAAACTTTGAATTAAAAAAAAATGTGTACCTGTCTCTTATTTTTTTTTAATTTCCATGATGGGTATTGCGAAAAAGGTGCAATTGGCGAGCTAAGTGCGCACAAAAAATTTGAAATGTTTTGGTCAATTTCTTGATTTGCCGCAATGGCGTTGGATTTTTAAAAGATGCAGTTTTTTCGAGATTTCTAGCAAATCATTATTGTTATTTTTTTCAATAATGGGTAGGGCGGAAAATGTGATATTGGTGGCATAGAAATTCCATAAAAAATTTGAGGTTTGTGGTACAATTCCTTCCTTTTCCACAAATGCCTAGAAGATTTGGCAATTTCCTGTTTTTTTTTCCTACGTTTTAAATTAAATCTTGTCGAAACGTTAAAATGCTGCTTTCGCCGTACTTATCTGAAATAACTACATCGTTTGTCACCTATAATGCATTTTTAGATATTAGGTGCTAACAATTTTTTCCAAATAATTTCCTAAAAATCTCGAAAAACTACATTTTTTCCAAACTTGAACGCAATTACGGCACATCAAGGAACTGATCAAAAATTGCACTACCCCAATGGCGCCTTTTCCGCATTACCCATCATCGACAAAAAAAAAAAAAAAAAGTCATTTTCGGCCCACCCTATGGTCCAACCGCAAAATAAGCATTACACTCATTTTCGTTCGCAGCCAGCAAAAAAATCATTAAATAAAGGACACTTTTCACTTTGATTTGAATGTAAACGGAAATATAAGTCGGATATCGATAGAATGAAATACTAGCTGCAATTGCCTTTATTGACTTAAACAAGGAATATTTCAGCGTTTTGTCACGTTTGAGACCTGTGGCGCCCACCCTGCCCTTTTTTGGGTGTGCTCGTGTTAAGGGTGGATCGAATCTGGCCTAGGTTGATTGAAACATAGATATTCGTTTTCTAATGCAAAGTAAAGGACAAGCCATCTTTTTTCGCTTTCCTGTTTCCAGCTCTGTTAATTAGAGGTTAAAATACTATAGATAAGAGTTTCTACCCCTGTGGGTCTGTGATGCTAACCTGCTAAAAAGGGCAAAATAAATACAAATAATAATTTTATGGTGCGTACTCACATTTTATTTCAAAAAGAAAGCACTTATGAGTATATTTTCGGACGTACTTTGGAACCATATTTCAGGAAAAATTAAGTATCTGTTTACTTTCGTTGAACTTCCAGAATACTTGGTTTTAGCCCATACTGCAAATACTAATATGGTATTTTATATACATATAAGGACTAATACATTATTAAACTAATAAATATTAATCGACACCTTTGTATATTTCCACTTGGAAAAATCCTAATACATCATGGTGGTACAAACTGATAAGAAGAATGATCTCCAAAAACAAAGCTAACTTTGTTCATGAACGCCTGTAAGTTTGTTTATACCTTAAAACTTGAAATAGAGATGAAATGATAGAATTTATTCCTAGATATTTTAAAATTAACTTTGACAACCCCAGCCCAAATATTGTAATGACAGGAGTTGAAATGTAAGTAGTAGCTTTAAAAATGTACAGAGAAATGAATTAAAAAAAAAGGTAAATGCATATTAGAAAATGAGATTTAAGTGCATCACATTTTTTTTTTTTTTTTTATGAGAGAGGGGGATGAGTCCGTAAAGTTGGCACCTTTGGGATGGGGGTTACGTGGTGAAATATACTTAGAGAACTTCTGCTAGACTTCTTTCGCTCAAATATTCCCAATTGCTGGACCTGCAACGGTTCTCAAATATCTTTACTTGTCTGCTACATATAAAAAAAAAGTCACAAAAAAGTATTAAAAAGAAAGAGAGAGAGAGAAATAAAGGAAAAATTTTATTCAGAAAATAATAATGATAACATTTTCTTCTTTTCTTTCTTTTTTTTTTGTAACTCTGTGTGATTACGCTTCATAACCTTTTAGGATTTTTGTCAAAACTTTATTGACTAATGGGATTTTCTATAAATTACGTCACACAGCCTTCCAACATAGTTTCCCTACATCTCACTTATTTTGTGATTTTCAATTTTTCACTAATACTTTCTATTTTTTAAAAGCTGTCACCGGTCAGCGAAAGTATTCGATGAACTTTCTCCAATCCGTGCCTCACAAAAGGTTGAGAAACGTTGTGAAAGTTGACATTGTAAAAGCAAGCACACAGGTCATTAAACTTTAGAAAAATACAGGATGTTTACCTAAACTACCGCACCAAATAAAATACACAACCACTGAGCGCGCAGCGCATTATCTCTAAGCAAAAGAATTAAAATTGAAAACACATCAGGCTGAGATTCAAGAGCGAACGCTTTCTACTTCTTTTTCGTGCGTTTTTCCCCGCTTTCTGCGCTTTCTTTTTCTGCCAATCGCTCAATAATGAGAGGAGAAAATGCAGGACAGAGGGATATTTTCGTACATTGCAAAAAATTAGTTGTTTTTACAGCATAATACTGGCAGCCGATGTTCCAGTTCAAAACTATACAATGCACAGTAATGAACTGTAATATTAGCAATTTTACAGTTTATTATTGTAAAGCAGAAATTTTACAGTTTATTACCACAATTTTATGGTTTATTAACACAAAACTTAGCTGTATTATACTGTAAAAACAATAGTATAATACTGGCAGCAGAGGTTCCAGTTTAAAACTGTAAAATGCACAGTAATAAACTATAAAATTAGCAAGTTTACAGTTTATTACTGCAAAATTAGCAATTTGTAGAGTTTGTTACTAAAAAATTATAATACTATAAAAGCGACATCTATTTTTTACAGTGTATAAAGGTACGTCAAAAAATGACTAATGGCAGAGTTAAACAATAAATAACCAAAACATGGTAAAAACAAAGAATCAATTTTCACTACCGCAGCATTTTATCTTTCAGTTACGAGTAAAATTAAATTATAGGCACCATTTACTTGATAAGAGTTTCTGAATTGTTCCCTTGCCATACCTCATTTTGTTCAATTAGTGCTTCGGAAATATCTAGAGCTGACACGTGTTATTAAATTAAAGCCAATTAGTTCTTAAAATTAGATTTATTTGATCTCTGTCGATCTAACTTCATTGACTTAAAGCTTACAATGAGGAAATATAATGAATAATACAGTTTATTATTGTACAGCGGAAATTTTACAGTTTATTACCACAATTTTACGGTTTATTAACACAAAACTTAGCTATATTATACTGTAAGAACAACAATATAATACTGGCAGCAGAGGTTCCAGTTTAAAACTGTAAAATGCACAGTAATAAACTGTAAAATGAGCAATTTTTCAGTTTATTATTCCAAAGCCGCAATTTTACATTTTATTAGTGTAAAATTAGCAATTTTACAATTTATTACAGTAAAACTAACAATTTTTACAGTTTATTACCTTAAAATTAGCTGTAGTATGCTGTAAAAAAACAACAACCATTTTTTAGTGTACTAGTACTAGGCAAGGGCAATGTCGTTCTTTTAAGTGTTCCGTACATCAGAGAATTATAGTCCCTGGTATCCACCCTCGATTCAGTGGATGCTGGTTAACCCATTTATGCCCAAGTTTTTTTAAACATTTTTTTTTTCAATTTTTCTCTGCTTAAAACTCTTACATGGAATGGTTTACATACATTTTTGGCTCGAAATAGATCGCCGTTGCCATATTTATTAAGTTATTTAACGTCCTGTTTATGGGATATTTTGCAGATATGTGAGCAAAATACGACCTTACTTGACTTTTCATGTGCAAATTGACATTACAGAAGACATCTCTGATCAATTTTAAGCAAATCCTTTAAAAAAAGTTTATTTTATGAAAAATAAGTTCGAAAAAAAACTTACTTTCTGTGGCTACCCATGCTGTATCGTTGCTTGATTAATTTGTCTGAAAATAGCTATCAATAAATAAACTCTGATGTTCAAATAGTGGCTCTAACTGGTTTTCTGAAGAAAAAGGATTATTTAACTTGTGAAAAACAGCTTTAGTAAAATGATATACCCATTACAGGTTTTTGAATGCAGTAACTAACAAGCGTCCCGTTTTTAGGCTACTGGGCATTAATGGGTTAATTGAATCAGCCGCTTCAATGAATCAAATCGTCAAAAACTGAACAAATCCAGCTTTTTGAAATTAGCCGCTTTATTGAATCAAAACTGTTTAGAACAAACGCAATTCATTTAAGCTGAGGACACTGTATTCACGCCGTTCCAGATTATTTTTTAGTAAATAAATGCAACAGAAATCGTTAAAAAATAATATGTCAATAGCTTGTTGACATCAGTTGATGTATGTGCCGATACCTTGCGCGCGTCCATGAGTGTATGTAACTAATCAGGGCTGTTAGTAAACCTTAATTTCGGGGAGGGTTTTACCAAACCTATTTCTCGTAAAATTTATCAAGTCAATAAAAAATTTGATTTTATGCTCTACATTCTGTTGATTTTTGTTACAATAGATGTTAAAAGTCGACATGAAAAATTAAAAAAAAAAAAACAAAAAAAGACTCATTTTTTCAATGAAGAATAATAACAAGTTTAAAAAACTATAAGCCGACTACAAAAAAAAAAAAAAGCACTGAAAGGTAAGAAACAAGGTAGGTGCTATTTAATATCATCGTCTTATTAAATAAAACAAGACGTTTGATATATTAGCTATACCTGTTTATTTAGTTCTACGACTTGAACCCTCTGCAAGTTCCACATTAACAACGTAATTCAATTCAAATGCTGTGGTCGTGCGTTGTCAACTACAGAAACCAAGCATTTAAACTTGATACACAAGCAAACATATTAGTTTGATCTATATATATATATATATATAAGAATGGTAAATTAGGTTATAATGTTATTCTATCAAATTGTTTTTCTGTAGTTGACAACGCACGACTACAGCATTTGAACTGAATTATGTTGTTAATGTGGAACTTGCAGAGAGTTCAAGTCGTAGAACTAAATAAACAGAGCTAAGATATCAAACGTCTTGTTTTATTTAATAAGACGATGATATTAAATAGCACCTACCTTGTTTCTTACCTTTCAGTGCTTTTTTTTTTTTTTGTAGTCGGCTTATAGTTTTTTAAACTTGTTATTATTTCTTACTTTTTAGAGCTTTTTTGTAGTCTGGTTACAGGTTTTAATTTTTTTTTCTCCACTGTATATTAGTAAATGAATGTACATTACAAATTTAAATGTACATAACAAAAATGTATGAAAAGTTATTTGGGTAATTTTTATTGAGCAGTGTCAAAACTTCTCAGCCTCCTTTCCAATTCCATCAAAGACGCTGAATCATGAGGATTGCTTAAAAGTTTCCGTGGGTCCAGATCGCTTATAAATAAACCCTCCAATGTCCTTACCCTACTTAATGCGCTGTAAACTTAGCCCTTTGCAAAAATTCGTCTTCCAACGTCAATTACTGCCTCATTCAAATGCTTTTAACTAATTTCATGCTAAAATCTAGATCAGCCTTAAACTGGAAATTCATTGTTGATTGCGACTTTTGTTTGAACTGAAACACACTTAGCTACGAAAATATCGGTAAAAATCGGTGCTTGTCTAGGAATAATCGATTTTTCCTCATGTTAAATTCTAATAAAAAGTAGCCTATGACACTCGAGACTCGAAAACGAATCGATTGGCACCTCATTCATCAAAATCGAATGAATAGTTTAGGAGCTACGGTGGAACATCCTTAACCACAAACATAGCCAGACTGATAAAAACATAACCCTTCCTTTAGGCTTTGCAGTAGTCGGGTAAAAACAAAATTTGGATTGATGAGTTTAATCATATACGCGCATTCGAAAAAGATCTTGTAATACTTTTAGATGTGTTGAATTTAGAGTTTGGTACTTACAAATGTGAAGAACATTGGAATTTGTTTTGTGTTATTGAAAATTCGAAGGGAAGGTGTTAAGAAATTATGTTTGCAATAACGACAATAAAAATAAATACTGCAGAAAAAACACTTACTTTGTACAATTATTCAATAATGATAATTTCATTTTTCAAATGCAATTTCAAAATAAATAAGAAAATTAAAATAAAATAGCAATAATAAATTTTTCAGTGGGAAACTATGAAAAGCATTTTGGTAATCCCTACTAAAAATGACCCATAGAGATCAATAGAAAAAACTATTGATATCGGTAGAGTTCTATTGATATGAATTGATTTCTATAGATGTCTCTATTGGTATCGATAGAAGCTATTGATACCTGTATCCTATTGATCATATCCTCAATGGATACCCATAGAAGCCCTATAGACATCAATAGAAACTTGGCCAGTAGGAAAGCATCCCAATGGATATCAATAGAAGCCCTATAGACATCAATAGAAATCTGGCCAGTAGGAAAGCATTTCAATGGATATCAATAGAAGCTTTATAGATATCAATAGAAATCTGGTCAGTAGGATACTATCCCAATGGATATCACTTAAAGCTTTAATTGACATCAGTAGAAATCCGATATGTTATACTAACTTCAATTGATATCTGTAGAAATGAAATCATTAAGTTTAAACTTAAGTAAAATTAGTGAGCTAGGAAGGTTATTAATAATAATAATTAAAAAAAGCAGATGATTTTAAACTTTGTAAATAAATATAACTATAATTTTAAAATTAAAAATTTCGACTGAAATTTTAGCTAATAAAATTTCTGACTTTTTAAAATCTGATATTACATATTAATAGATTATGCCAGTCACTTTTTTTCCTTTATGTTTGACAAAAATCAATAGTTTTCTTCCAAATCATCACAGACATATGGTTCAACCATTCATTTCAAAGCTATTATTTAAAAAGGATAATTAAAGAAAAACATATTTTTATTCTTTAAACTGGATACAAAAAAATGGCCTCTTCATGTGTAAATTGTACATTGCGCGCATTGTGAAAAATGGAGCATTTGAAGTTCCATAAATAAGTTTGTCTTTAATCTAAAAATCATCATTTTGAGGGTCTTTTGCATACATCTCCATGTGATGCATAATGAGTCTCGATGAATATTCATTAAAATTTGAGACTTCAATGTAGTGTTATGCCCTGATATGTGCAAAATCTTTATGCTGTTATAAACAGATAAATTCACTTTATCTACCAGTTTGTTGGCTGTCTTAGCTACCTTAAGAGTTTTTTTGCCTCCGGCTCGATCATTGGCTATTCATAACTGTGGAGTCCACAATAAGAACGAAACTGCGGTCTTAGGATGCTATGATCCACCTGTGGGTGCATTTGCTTCAGTATATATCAGATTTGTTCTGCTGGATATTTTGCTCACCACTAATGCAATGACACACCTCCTTGTTCGAGTAGTTCTATGCCAAGTAAAAATGCCCCGTAGAGATCAATAAAAAGAAATTGTATGGGGAAATGGATTACGTATATCAATACTGTTAAATCAGTAGAGACCTTTTGATATCAGTAAAGATCAAAACAAGATCCAGAGCATCTTTGAGTGATATCAATAGAACAAAACCGTAGGATCTATGGATATCAATAAAGATCCATAGCATCATAGAATAAAAAAAAATTCACGGGGAAATGGCCAACGGATATCAATAGAGCTAAATCAGTAAAGGTCTAGTGATTTCAGTAGAACAAAACCGTAGAATCTATGGATATCAATAGAGATCCATAGCATCTTGTTCAACTGATATCAGTAGACCTCCACTGATTTAGCTGTGTTGATATCCGTTGGACATTTCCTCGTACAATTTTTTTTATTGATCTCTACGAGTCATTTTTAGTAGTGATAGTTTTGAAAATTTTCGGCGGGGGTTCGAATCCTTAAAACACACTCCTTAAATACTGCCCTGTCACTAATAAGTCTTTGACTCTGACTCAGGCACGCGACGAACTTAAAATTTTTGTGAGGGCAGAATTCTTAATTTGCCGAATACAACTCTAAATTCTTTCAAATGGTAAAATGTGTGTATGCAATGCACACATAAATGCATCAAACGAAATGGTATATTTGGGCTTTGGAGAACTGCAGTAATATCTCAAATTTGTCAAACTGTCAGACAAAATTTGCCGAGGTCACAGTGACCTCCTATAGGAGCGCACCGCCCTGCTCTGACTGACCTGATCGACTTTCTCCAACGGCATTAAATCGATCATGAAAAATAAATCGATGGCATTAATTTATTCGTTAGTTCGTTTTCAGTTTCTTTTTATTCCTTCCCTGGGCCCCAAAGTTATTTTAAAAACACACATGTTAAATGCTTTACATAGTTTTGTAAGAGATCAAGGGGCCCCGAAAAACACATTGCGATGAGCCCCCTAACTTGTAAATTCGCTAAAACTGTATATTCTGCAATTTATGAAATGTGTATTTACTCTTTCTATCTCTCTCTCTGATTTAAAATCATTACATAGGTAATCTAGTGCTTGTTTCCAACTGTTTCCGCCGAAACCATTATAATCATTTCGTGGAACATAAGCTAACCCATGCACTGTAAAAAAATTAATGTTGTTTTTGAAGTATAATACAGCTAATTTTATAGTAATAAACAGTAAAAATTGCTAATTTTTCAGCAATAAACTGTCAAAATGCTCATTTTACAGAAATAAACAGTCAAATTGCTCATTTTAACTGTAAAATTGTCAATTTTACAGTAATAACTGTAAAATTCCAAATTTAGCAGTTTAATATCGTGCATTATACAGTTTTAAACTGAAACTTCTGCTGCCCGTTTTATACTGTTGTTTTTACAGTATAATACAGTTAAATTTTACTTCAATAAACTAAAACTTTTAACTTTACAGTAAGAAACAGTAAAATTGCTTGTTTTATAGTTTATTCCTGTGCATTTTACAGTTTTAGATTGGAACCGCGGCTGCCAGTATTATACTGTAAAAACGATAGTTCATGTTTTTTAAAAATTAATTCATGAATTCGCACTTTTTTAATTGCAAGGATAAATCCAACGTCAAAACCATTTTTTACACAAAGTGTTAGAAACATCCGTTGCGTCAAGGGAAAATATTCAATTCAACAACTTCCGCAAAGCATTTGTTCCCCGCCATTTTCAAATCCGTTTCCAAGACGACGGACTAGGCATCTATTTGCTTTTTGCTGGGCGTGTTCTCACTCGAGGGGAAGGGTGGAGCGTATGGAAGTAGTTTTAAGCGAGATGGAGCTTTCTTCAGTCCATCGATATATTCATTCTCCCTGCTTCCTCATGACCGTATCAATTGTTTTCGGAAGTTCTACTTCTATTTGAAGAACTTTTACTTCAAACTTTTGAGTACCGTAAAACGGGTTGAATCGGAACACTTTTCAACTTTAATCATGAAAAAGTAGTCAGAGATTTCATTTTAATTTGATTTTTTGCGTAAAAATATCGGTCTTGTTTAGCTTTTGATATTCCAAGCAAAGACAAATCATATCGAACAGCTTTTATTTATACATTTCCTGTTTTACATGTGTTTTGATTTATCCTGCTGATAGGGGTCGATCGGAACACATGGTGAAAATATTTTTTATTTATTTATTTGTTTTTTGAACGTAGCCTGTCAAAAGATAAAACGTAAATAAGTAATGTTGGGGGGGGGGGGGGGGGATCATAACAGGTAGTTACTCTCATATAAATACTTTTTTCTGTAACGGTAAACGCATGATTTGTACAAAATTCGAAAATAATTTTGAGCTCATGAAAGATTAAAATCAATTTTAAGAAAATGCATTTGAATTGAAACACGAAGATTGACAAATTCGAGTCACTGATATGGGCAAAGGGTCAAAGAGCCTCTTCTCTAGTCTTGAAATCTCCGCCGGGTTTCGGAGACCTACCTGCAAAAATTTCAAACGTATTTGTCATTGTCTGTGTACAGAACTTTTGTTGCATAAAGTCTGCACGACTTTTTTACATTTTTTTTTGCATTTACTGAGAGACGTACCCTATCTAGTAAAGCTTCGGCATACGAATTCTGAATAGTAGCCATTGGCTACCGAAGTCACAAAAAATGGTAGCCAATTTTGCAATTTTGATCGCAATTTTGTAAAAAAAAAGTATATACGCAGCTCAAAAAGTAAATAACCTATTCGTTTTGTAACATTAACAACAAATTAAAGGATTGTGATGTTCGACAAAAATAATAAACAAAATGACAACGGATAATTTTTCAATATAAAATAAGCATTCAACACAAAGAATATTGTAGAGGAGAGGGGGGCATACGTGAACAAAAATAACATTTTGTATATTTCTCATTATTAATTTGAGACATAAAAGAAACAAGTGCTATACGTGATAAATCAAATATTTGCTAATATTTTCATGCAGATACCTCCCTTCTTCAACAACGAATTCCAGCCAAAAAAAAAAAAGTCTAAAATTTGTTATATTTTGTTCCCATCTGCTCCAGTAAGGGGGCAGTTGTAAACACACCTGGGGCACAAGTAAACACGGATACATAAATGGAAATAAAATGCACCTACGCATATTTTTAAGTATACTGCTTATTACACATCAACAAACACAATGAAAATATCAAAGTATTTATTCAGCATGTGATTCATTGACTCAATTCAACGAACATTGTAGCCTTCAAGTTTTACAGAAAAAGAGACAGAAAGTACAGCTCAACAGGTGCCACCTAAAATTGTAGGTGGTGGTAATTTTAGCAGAATAATATCAGAGTGTTTAGTAAACACTCTGATAATATTCTATATATCATCGATGTATCATCTGTTTCTGGAAGCATACAAATTTCATTCATAGTGAATTTTTGTCTTATTGGTAGTGAATTCTACGAGGACAAAGTCATTCACAGCAAAATTATCGGGTGCAAGGTTGACTTTAGCACAAATTTCTTGATAGTTGCGGTCTTTAAAACTAATGTCGGACTCAGCGTCACATACTACAATGTTTAACTGCTCCTTTTTCAACATCTTAGCAAGTTTAAATTTCTTTTCTTTGCAACTCTTTCAGATTTGATTTATATATTGAGAATGGAAACTTTAATTATTCAATATTTCTTAATTAGACTATTCAAAAAAAATCAATATTTTTTGAAATTGAAATAACTAAATACTATTATGAGGCAACAGAGGAACTGTTCACATCTGCCCCTACATAATGTGCTCACATGTACCCCTTATCTCAACTTAAGCTTAATATGATAAAAAAACTATATTTTTTAATTAAAAAAATAGTGCATGGAAACGTCCTTTATTAACCCATTGATGCCCAGCAGCCTAAAAACGGTACGCTTGTTAGTTACTGCATACAAAAACCTGTAATGAGTACATCATTTTAAAAAAGCTGTTTTTCACAAGTTAACTAGTCCTCCTTCTTGAGAAAACCAGTTAGAACCACTATTTGAACATCAGAGTTTATTTATTGACAGCTATTTTCAGACAAATCAGTCAAGCAACGATCCAGCATGGATAGCCACAGAAAGTAAGTTTTTTTTGCGAACTTATTTTTCATTAAATTAAACTATTTTAAATGATTTGCTTAAAATTGATCAGAGATGCCTTCTGTAATGTTACTTTGCAAAAGTAAAGTCAAGTAATGTCGTATTTTGCTCACATATCTGCAAAGTATCCCATAAGCAGGACGTTAAATAACTTAATAAAAATGTATTTTAATCGTAGGTATTTTCTTGACGGCAGGAAAAATTTTAGGGATTAGCATGGAGTCGAAAAATTTCTGTCGTCTCGTCTCTTTTTAAATGTTTACTTTCCATAGAGACGCTACATGACGAGAGTATCTTGGTTTGAT
>JAXGGA010011194.1:0-43421 GCA_038373865.1 Uloborus plumipes
TGTGTAACAATATACTCTCGTGGTCTTCTGTAACCCTGAAAATATAAGTACTGGTCATTGAAATGTAAATGCTATTAAATACAGCATGATAAATTCATTAACAAACAGATATAGTTTTTTAGCAAAATAAATTGATTAAAGTTCTGAGTTGGAGTCTGTAAATAAGGACTTTTTACAAATTTATATTTTTAGGGCTAACAAACATGTTTTTGATACGTTTATACGTTGAAGATTGCATTTTAACCTGCGTAGATGCTTTTTTAAGTAACAAAATGAAAGATAAATGGTTCAAACTGCTTTACATTTCCTGTCACAATTGATAAATTAAAGTCAAAAATAATAATAGTAGTTTTATGAATGCGTGTTATTCTACTTCATTCGGGTCTACATTCTACTTCATTCAACTTAGATAGTGTGAAAATACATAAGACAAATTATTGTGTCAAACAAGTGCTAATCTTTGACATATAGGGCTGCATGAAAGCACACTGGATATTAGAGTGAATGCGAGCATATATGGTGAGAAAAGGAGGGAAATTTCATTGTGACTGTCAAAAATACTTAAATGCTACAAAATGTTGTAGTGATTGCTCTTAAATTCATACTCATTACACGAATTTGAAACCATTTGATTCGAATAACGTGGTGAATTGAAGTGATTTTGAAAAAATAATTAGTTATCATAATTGTTTCAAGCATTTGAGTAAAAGCTTTGGATCAGATGGGTTGGCAAACCGTTAACTATTAAAAGGGATAAACAGTTGGATGTTACTAGAGCGATATGAATATCAAGCTACGATTATGTTAATAGTTTTTAAGGTATGCAAAATTTAAATAAATATATGCCAAGTACAGGAAAACATATTTAATTTAAAAAGTACAGTGTTAGTCTCCCACACGATGTTTTATACTTAAACCTTTACCAGAGTAATTGTCATTCTACTATGTAAAGGGAAAAAATATTGTGATTTTTTTTAATGGAAGATTTCATATTTTAAAGCAAAGAAAATATATGAACCCACTGTTTACTCACATCCACATAACTGGCATTTATGTAGTCGGACTCGTTTTTGCCTGATTGCAAGACCACTCGACAACGATCATCTGAAATGGTAAGTGAAAATTTTAAAAATGCAAAAAGAAATTAGAAAAAAAAATCAATAAATTCGTTGTGATCATTTTTTAAAAGATTTGAACTAGATAACAAAGAGTATACTGTAACTCCATGAAACAGATGTAAATTCGCATCAAACAGCCCGTCTCTCTCGTTAACATGTTTAGAAATTTTAGACGAAAAAATGTATAAAGAACAATATAATTATTAGCTATAAAAACGTTGTATCTGATATGTTGACGATAAAGTTACTAATTTGAATGCAAAAGAAAAAAATCCATTTTATTACTACTTTATGAAATGTCATGAAAAAAATATAAGTTTCAAGAAGTTTATTGATTGTATCATTATCATGGCTTAAATAGATTTTTTCTTCAGCAATTAAAGAACATAGAAGAAAAAGTGTTATTACTTTTTAAAGTGGATGCAGCCATCGCTTTCTCTCAATTCAACTTCTATAAGGAAGCGGTTTTTAATTGCAGTGCAGCAGCGCTCTAGCGTTCCGTGAGTTTCTTAAGGTTATTTTCAAAAGTCAAAAATCGTATTCTACTCTTCTAAAATTCACCAAAAGGACTTCAATATATTAGCTAAGTAGTTTAAATATAAGCTTGTTTGTGTGTTGCCAAAATTTTTAGTCATTAAAAAGGTATCACGTACTTGAAACTCAAAAATGACCAAAATGTAGGTTATGGTTTAGATTGTTTTATTTTAATTCTTGTTGTTGTTGTTTTTTTTTTTTGTATAAAAACATTTATTAGGTCGTGTTTTCTTATTAACATAATTAATTACGTCTTTACCTTTAAAACATCGGGCAATTTAATGAATCGTCTCAACTAACAGTTATCTTAAGTAATACAATTAAGATTTAAGAATCCCCATTATTTTTCTATAGCATATTCTCTTCAAGTGCTAAATAAAGCCATGTTAAATTTTGATATTCGTAATATAGCTTTCTTACAACAATTTTTGTGCTAATTTTACATCAATATTTTATTGAAATTAAAAAATAAAGTAATAAAATTACAAAAACATATCAGGAAACCGAAAAACTACGCATAAATGCGGTTATACATACATGGCAAGATATTTCCATAACGATTTTTCTTCAGATTACCGCTTTTTCGAGCAGCTGTCCAAGGTGAGGTTTGGCCCTCTACCAATCTCTAAGAAGAAAAAAAGAAAGCAAGTAAACCATAAACTTTTATGTCACACTATCATTTGACACCCTAGGAAACATGTTTGTTTTAATAGACTTCCTATGGACAATTTTAGCTTTTTTTATGTTTCACAAACCTAACCATTTAAAAATTACTCAAAGCTTTAGAAGAACTCCAAACTTTAAAAATCGAAATATTATGATTTTTTTTAAAACTAAGTTCACGTGTTTCAAATTCACTCAAAAAAAGAAAAAAAAACTGCAATTTAAATATTTTAGATACTTTAAAAGCACTTGTACCCACTCAAATCATTTAAAAACTACAATTTAGCTTCATTGAAAATATTTAAGTATTTCAAATAATCTTAAATACTTCGAGAAATTTTAAATTTTGTTAAAATAAAAATTCTAAAAGCTTCTAATTTTATTCTATTAGTTTTAAATTATTAAATTAAAGTATAGATCGTGCGTCACTTTAGTTTATTTCAAGAATATTTAATGGCCATAAGAATTGCGAAAGTTTAAATCAAGAAAAAAAGCTCTCCTTACTTTGAATTCTTCTGCAAGTTGATTTGTAGCGAGAGCATTTGTCAGAAAATCTTCCAATGTTTCGACTCTCATGCCTCTTGCTATCTTGCTGTCACTTTTTGTCCGCTTCAAGGATGTATCTGATTAAGGAAAAATTCCTATATAAGTTATGGAATGAATAATCTTCATACTTATCCTCTTTCAGAAATAATCATTCAGGAGATATTTTATTTAATTAATATTTTTCGTGTGTCAGGGAGAAGAATATGTAATTTTAATTGCTTTTTTTAACATCTTAGGAGTAATATGAAAATCTGTTGATTTAGATTGTTTTTAGAGGCATTAAACTTTTTTCTCGATCCTTATTTCTCCCTTGACTAAATTAAACTACATTTTACACAGATCAATATACTATAGGTATTTTATGAGAAAACAAGGAAAAGGTGCAAAAACCAGCACAGGTGTATATACGGGTACCTCTCCCCAAGTGGCCATGGAAGATGATGAAGAATGACGGTAAAGGACCGTAGACGGTACCAATTGTTATTAAATAGCAAAGAATAGTTGGAATCGTTCTTACAAATAATGTGGATGCAGTATGAGTTCATCCGCTGATAATTTCAACCAACTGAACTTACCAGTGAAAAATTTATTTTTTAACAACGAAAAAGATCTTGCTAGCAAATACCTAACTGTTCATCAGTTCGTTAAAGCAACCACATGATGCAATTTTGTAGTCGTTTGGACTCGTCTTTCGATTAGCTACTCTAAACTGAGAAGCATAAACAAGGGCGAAACTGCTGTAACAAACTGTTAGGAATTTGCTTGAAATTCTATTTTATCTGTAACTATAGGACAATAACTTGTGGCTGCATTTAAAGACCTTGCTCTCAATAATATTCTCAATATCGCGGCTTAGATTGTTTTAACCAGTCAACTTTTCAGGAGGTAGTATGAGAATATAAGATTTAAAGCACGTTGTGTAGTTAGCAGGTTTCAAATTTAATCAACGAAAATAACATTTAGAATTACTTGTTTTTATTAGTTACGCAGTTTGAAATAATATTCCAGTTGAGGGAGAAAAAAAACTATTTTTTGATGGGGTTATCATGACAATGATATTCCAATGTTCAATTTAGATCACTTGCAGCTAAAATGACATAAAAGAGCTTCCTTTTCTCTCTCTAGTAATGGAACAAAATGCTAGATTCAAATTAGATCTCAGAATATTTTCTTCTAATTTTAACAGCTTGAAGCACTCTGTTCTTCATAAAAGTTCCAGAATAACAAGATGCAGAGCTGTTTTACAATTTGTAGCAGTTAAAGCTATGTAAAATATTTTTCATCTAGATATTTTCAAACCAAAACCTTTTGCTTTCATAATTAAAGCGCAATCATCCAAATTCCATTTTAGAGAAGTGCTTGTGAATGAGCAAATATTATGAGCAATTGTGAATCCCCCTCCTTCCAGAAAAAAAAATCTCGGCTTAAAAGTGCTTGAAACTTTTGCAGAATTCCACCCGAAAAACTGGTAAAAGTAATATCTTTAACCTCAAGTCAATGGTTCGAAAAAAGTAACTTCCTTGTACAACGCATGTAATTTTGTCCAGCCAGTGTTTTTAACGCCAAAAGAAGCATAAATATGTTTTCTGTCCACTTTTGCTGAAAAGTTCTTGAATGCGATTGATATTTCAGAAACTGCACATAGTATGGCTTTGATAACAATGTACTTGTTCTTGGATAAGTTTATGTACATTTGGGATGAAAGAGCAAAAATTCCTACATTGGGCTTCATTACCAAAGCTATCCGGCCTTCCTCAAGCTTATTTTAATAAATGGAAGCGTTTAATAATTCATGCACTGAAAGTCGCCTAGTTAGACCCAGTCTGTACACCAGCTATTGAAGTTTGTTTAAGAATCAGTTGGTTTTTATCATAAATACTGTACTCACGCTTCTCGCAGAGTGGTAGAGTACGGAAGCCATCTGCTACCAGAGGTCCATCCGAAGACTCGTTTTCTGGAACTTTGTACATCACTGACCATGTCATCGAACCAGAAAGTCCAGAATCTCGAGTGGAAAAGGAATTCGTTGACTTTTTTCTTCGTCTGTCAAAGTCAAGAATAAAACGATCATAACAAGAAAGAAGTAAATTTCTTATTTAGGCACTTTAAGAAAGTAACTTCTATGGAATAAAAGTAATTTTTTAAAGCTGATCTTTGTTGATCGGAAGATTATGCTATTTTTATATGGCTTAAACTTACTTAAAATATGAAAATGAATAATGTTTCTAATGCATAATGTACTTGCATAATGTAATAGCTTAAAAAATCAGAATGAAACCAATCAAACTTTGATTTTCAAAAGAGGATTTTATAAAAGCTGCAGAAAATTCATTAATGCAAGTACAGTTATAGGAAAACCGTTATGTTGTTCTCGACGTGTCTAATAGGTGTTCTTCAAGCTCTCATATTCAAAAATGGAATATCGGGAAGCTATCTTTGGAAATTGCTTGCGGAGAAGGCAGCTAGACCCCAATTTGGGAAGTACAGTAAACTCCCTATTATCCGCGGGACGGATAATCCGCGAGGGTCTCGGGGAAAAAAAATCTTTGTTAACTTTATGCTTGTAAAGCAAAAACACAATTAACCGAATTTAAATTTTGTTTTTTCTTAACATTTCTTGCCCAAGATAGCGGTGTACTTCATCCAATAAAGTACCACTTCTTTATAGATTTTATATGCTTGAGAACCTCAAATACAAATATCTTTTTATGGTGTACCTATATTCATTGTACGTATCACGTTTTAAGTGTAATGCAATTATTTTTAAGCAAAAGAGATTTTTCATCACTTTACCCCTTATTTTATACTTTTTACAGATTATCCTCGATTTTCGTAATTCGCGATAACCGTGCTACCCAATTTTGCGGATAATCGAGAGTGTACTGTACAGAAAAACAAATTAAGGAATAAATTTTGCCTTGCACAGTATTTATAGATTGAAAAAGCTCATGCGCAATTAATAACGAAAACAAGCAAAGCACAATGCAATACCGTAGGTGTACCGTTTCATATAAAATATTGCAAAATAAATACACCGTCTCATTATACTTGTTGTACAGAAAGGACAACTCCGGATTTACATTTGGAGGGTTAAAAGAAAATAAATTTCAGCATAATGTTAAATACAATTATTAAATTAATTAACATTATTAAATTATTAATTATTAAATTTAATTAACAATTATTTAATTAACAATTATTTAATTAACAATTATTTATTAACAATTATTAAATTATTAATTAATAAATAAATACAATATTTAAATCAAAATATCAACCAAAATTTGACAGGTCAAAGGTTTATTTTTTCTTACCTTTTACGATAAACAGCTAGAACCGTCAGGAATGTAATTGCAACAATGAAAACCATTATTACAATTAATAGAAGAATAAGGGCAAGTGTGTCCTGATCGACCATCGTGCGATTCACTTCAACGAAAGTGGACGCTGCAGGGGAGAGAAAAATCTTATTACATGTATGATATTTAATTAGAATTCAAAATGCTTGTTCATAGTATTGGAAATTTTACTGCACATTTTTTCTTTCTTTTTTTAGTGCTTGAAGCTTTCATAATTTAAAAGTTAGCGTTGCAAAAACCATCGACATGTTTTTTTTTAATTTTTTATAAAACGTGCTGCCTAAAATGCAGAAATATCATTAAAACATGTGAAATTGTGTTAATGCTCTGCCGCTAAAATTTCTTTTCCTTTGTTTAATAAAAAGCTGATTATAACTACTTCTTTTAGTGTTAAAAGAAGCAAAAAAGAGAGAGAGAGATACATGTAAGAAAAAAAAAAACGATAATATGTACGTTTTACTTGCCCTGTTTGGAAACTTTATAGACAGTGTGTACTGATATTCCTCGAAAATCAAAAGACCTCTAATATGTAAAATACAATATGAAAGCAGATAGGTTGAAAGATGTTGAAAAATTTTTAGAAAGCATTTGAAGCTACAATTTTTAATTTCATACATCGTCAACATTATTTTGAATAAATAACAATAAAATAACAACCCCACAAAAGAAAAAAGAAAGAAAGAAAGGCGCAAATGCCATTAAAAAAAAGAAAATTAATTGATGAACGATTTTAGTACATTAGATTTATATTTTCTGGAAAATTGTCTTATAAAGTATATAAGTTATACAATCATATAAAAGTAAATATGCTCCAAACACTAGTTTTGCCGTTTTTTAGAATTTGAACTTTTATAATAAGTAATGTATCAAGTAATTCAAGTCTTCACCTAATATGTATTTTTCAGCAATTAAAGTAGTAATAGAGTGACATTTTCAAAGTTGAAGCGTTTTAGAAATCAAAACAAAGTATAATCTCACCTGCTGTCTCATTTCTTGGTTCGGACAAAATGGATTTTATTTCCTGCAAGCAATATATAAATAAATAAATAAACAATTATATATAAATAAATAAATAAATAATTATATATAAATAAATAAATAATTATATATAAATAAATAAATAAATAATTATATATAAATAAATAAATAAATAATTATATATGAATAAATAAATAAATAATTATATATAAATAAATAAATAAATAATTCTTTCCAAATATTATTAGAATGAAAATAGCTCTCAATTATAAACACTCATCTATAAAGTTATAGCTGGTAGTTGCGGCAGACGGATTGTCAAAAGAGGAAAGGAGACGGTTTTCTAAACACGTCCCGATGCAGATGCGATTGCAAAACACCGCTTCAAAGGTGAGTATTATTAAAAGAATCACAGATCTGCGAAATCAACGCTAAAGGAGACCATATGAAAACCATCACACGACTTAGAGCAGGACACTTTAGAGGCATGAAAATGAATAAAGATGGAACAAGAATTTACCGTCATTGCAAACTATACTCTGATCAGCGAAAAGATGTACCGAAAAGAAACACATTGGTTTTCAGAAAGTTTTCCACTTTTGAGGCTTTTCTCTGAAAAAAAAAAGCAACCAATATTTTCCAACCTCGAAAAGCGCGTCTGGCATCATGGAGGGTTTTGTTTGAAAAAGCTTGATCAAGAAAATGCACCATGGTAGCATTTCTGCTTACTCCGATATTATTTTATTTTTCTAGAACTCATAAACTGACCGCCAAATAAAAGAATCCAACGAAAAACAAAACAATTTAAAATTTAAAAAAATCTCGTCACATTCACCATCACTCTTGTCACCATCACCCCTATTTTAACAAAATCAGTCGAGACCTGAGACATGCGCAAAAGCGTTCGAGGTCGCCGGAAAAAATATTTAACAGCAATTGTCAGCTGATTGGCGCTGATTTAATATTTTCCACGCCGAGCACGTGGTTGACACCGCCAAATGGCGTACTTCTTTGTTTACATCTAGTCTACCTTTTCCGTGAAAGCGGTATATACTTACTTGATCTTTGAAAACCAGCGTTCGGATCCTAATCCTGTATCTATGACCTGGATTCAGATGGACGTTCCTGTATTGCCCATAAGTTCTCTTGTCGCCGACGATGAAGGACTGCTCGGCGTCGTTGGAGACATTTCTCGCGTCCAGTTCCGCTGCGATGTAGTAGGGTAGTTTGTTCCTCACCACCGCTTCAGTATAGTTGCTGAGGCGGCTCTCGTCGATGGGGTCCTGGTTCCAACCGTCTTCGACGATCACTTGGTATTTGCTTGAAGGTACAATAGATAAAAAGCTGGTTGTGGGTTTTACACATTGCAGTCATTCAGGGTTACTTTGACAATTTCTCTATTTTCAACTGTCCTACTCCTTTTTAATTGCGTTTTTAAAAGCTTCATTTATTGTCAAAAAGAGCGGGAGGGGAATCTCAAAGTATTGCTTAGTTATTTAAAATTATGACTAAATAACTGAAGGGCTTGGAGGATGAAGAGGATATGTTACATTTTAAAAAATGAACCCTCTGGACAATGGTAAGCAATGGATACAGGTAAGCAAATAATACTTGGTACATCAAAAAGTAGATGTCATAAGACCAATTTCATACGCACACTAACGACAAAACCAGAAAACAAAAAAGCTGCAACAATAAAACTTTGAACTTTAATTACTCGCAATTTCTGTTTTGTCACATAAACCCTTCTTCTCTCAAGCCTTTCAATTATAAAAGTCATTTTTAAATAAATTAAATAAAAAAAAATCTGTTCAAATGAATCACAGTTAAGATACTAACTGGGAACTCCGCGAAGAGTGCACTAATGAAACACGAAAGTTTAAATAGGCAGCAATCGAAAAAGCATCTCGATATATGTTTTCGACTCAACAATTACTCCAGTTATCGAAATATGATATCTTAAATAAAATTTGCAATAATTTTTCTATAAACGCTAACTTTAAAGACTTGGCGGGAATTTGATCACGCAATTTCACCGTTATCCATCTCTAAAGCGTGTGAAAGATGTCTTCCACTGCTCACCGAAATTCGCTAAAGTTTGCGACTTCGCTTAAAATTGGGGCAGACTTTAAAACTTCACACTTCGATAACGGGGACACAATGGCAAATAATTTATGCGTCCAGAAACATGGTTTTACAGTGCCCTTTTATTTGATACCTATTTAATTGTTTTCATTATTGCCCTAGCCTAACGTATAGTTTCCTAGCAAGAAAACTTCAATCAAGTAACCTTTCATACGACACAACAGTTTTACGTATTCTATGCGACCCTCGGCCTGCAGGTAGGGCAAAACCAACTAAGAATGCTTCCAAATAAATCATCTCTTAAGCAACAAAAGTTTTATTAAAATCGGTCCATCCATTCAGGAGCTACGAAGTCACAGACAGACACTCAGATGCACATTTACATATATCATCCTCTTAGTTACAATCTTTTTGGGTCGGAAGTGGACAACAATTATTAACCTGACTTAAAGTTATCTAGTCGCAAAGGATATCTTTGAATTATTTCAGATATGGGATGAAAGGTACATAATTTCAGTAAAAGAACTTACAGCAACTTTGAACTAAAAAAGTAAAATTTCTAAATGTTCCAAAATTCCGCATTATTTTTTCACAGCTGCAGAGGATTTCTTTAATTTATTATATCGCAAAAGCTATAATAATGTAGGGGGCCGAGAGAACCATTTCAAATCAGCTTTCAAAAGTAGATGTCAAAGAATAACATTTCAAAAGTAAAAAATAACTTTGCTGTCTTACTTTTTTTTGAATAGCAAGTTAAAATTAATTAAATTCAAAACCTAACAATTACGAGAAAGTTTTAATGATTGAAAGAAAATGAAATTAACGGTTAAGGAGTTAAGTGCATAAAAAGTGTTATTAATAAATATGTAAGCGCACACATACGAAAGCATACTTTTTTTTGGAAAGAATATTATTATATTAATGAATACTAACAATGATAAAAGTGTATTTTGATTGGAAAAAAAATCCATAAATAGATCCACCCATTTAGTTTGACCCCCATCCATTTAGCTTGAAATAATTCCAAAACTTTTTACTTACTAAACAGATGTACTACCAGTAGTGGAGAAGGCTATTGGAATTGTTTCATTTGTAACTTCTACTGTAACTGTCCTCAGTGAAGGAGAAACGTGATCTCCTAAAATATGTTAAAAATCATAAGTCTTCACACATCTTTTTTTTAAGTCACGCACTGAAATATAAGTGAGTTTTCAAGTGTAATAAATAATAGTTTTTATTGAGGATTATGATCCTTAAAATCAGCAGTCGAAATTACCAGAAATTTAATATATAGAGAGATTTAAAAGAAAAGCAGCAAAATCAGCTTACTGTTCGTAGTTTTTAACATCAGTATTTCAGATAGAAATAAATTACTTAAAAACTTATTTCAGTTTTGTTTAACTATATGGAGCTACTAAATACATTCAAACAATTACTCTTATCATGCTTGTCGATCTCAAAGTATAATTTTAAATAATAAATAATTGAGTAAATAATTAATCTAAATAAATTTATATTATGCTAGTTTTACAGTAATAAATTGTAAAATAGCTAATTTTAGTTTATTACTGTGCTGATACTGTTTTAAACTTGAACCTCTGTTGAGTTTTGTTTTTGCAGTGTACTATACTAGGTTACTTTAAAATAGGCGTATCAAGTTTAGAAATTTTACGTCGTCTCCATGGAAACCGTACGAAATAAAAAAGCTGCACTCTTTTTTTATGCACTGCTGTGGAGGCATTTCCTTTATTTTATGTTTATCAAATTAGGCTTACGCTTTTAGTTATATCCTCATGTCTCAGTTATTTCTCAACGTTTTCTAACAAATCTAGTCATACATCATTACAGCAAAAATGTCTAAGAAAATGTTGTGCTTTACAAACATTGATTTTTCAGTAGAATAATAGTGTACGCCTAAAGCAATTTGAACCGTTTGCATTTAAACATTGTTGCAAAAGCTAAGTGGAGGAAAAGTCCATAGCGCCGTAAATGTGACTACCATCAGGTGAAAATGCGGAGAGTGGGGAATTGAACATAACAGTTGCAGTCTGTTGAATGAAGGAGAAATAATGATATATGTGTGAGCACTGTGCTGTTTCGAATTGAAATGCGGAGGAAAATGGCCCGTTCGAACGATATCGGTTGAGTGGAAAAACAGTGCTGAAGACGACAGCGTACTTATCGTTGCAGCATTATCGTCCGACTTTCGTCGTTGTTGTGTCGTCAAGTGGAAAAGCGCCCTAAACACCACACAAAAATAACGCTATATCATTCATCCATTTTGAATGTTTTGCCTCAGATAAATATCAATTCTGAGATCAGCAAGAATCTTAGCACAGAATCGGGACTTTGAAGCATTTGAAACTTCTGAAATAATGCAGGTTTATGAAGTTTTTCTTGATTCACTCAGTTTAAAAGTGTTTTTAAAAGCTTTTATTTTACCACACTTGCTTTTTTTTTTTTTTGCTTAACATCTATTTTCATCCATCAGATAAGCATGAAATATTTCCTGAGCATAATGGCAAACCAGTTGATGTTCAGAGAAAAAGGGGGGGAAGAGGGGAGTATATTTCAGGTCTGTCTATGAGAAAGGGGTACGGAGACGAATTCAGTCTTGAACAGAATGCAAATACTTTTCTGCAGAAACCATTTTTGTTACGGTGACTTTTGCGAATGGTTCGTATCGCAAATTTCATCTAAGCTCTAATTCAGATTTCGAAAAAAAAAGGGGGGGGGGACAAAACAGACTTCTTTGTGGGTAAGATCATGATTTACTTTAGTAAAAAAACATACCTTCTATAAGGACATCAGACGTCGCCCACAACAGCGTTGATATGCTCAAAATAAGGTTGATTAAGGAAATGTATGCATCAGTTTTTAATTGCATTTTGAAATGAAAGAAATATGAATAGAAAAATAATTAAAAAACACAGCATAGCGTCGCTCATATCGGTGTTCCCATTTTGGAACGGAAGACTTCATTTCCGAAGACGAAACGGAAACGTTGATAAAACTACGATATTCAGACTTGGCGTTTGAGAAATCGTTTTGACGCGTTCGTAGCAGTCATTAAACATGTTCAAGATCCTCATCCGCATTAAGTTCAATGTCATAATTGAAAGAATATGTTTAAATAATTATCATGAAAATGAAACTAGAATACTGCCGTGCTAAACACAAAAGTCGTATCTGCACTTTTTAACAAAATTGAGTTATCACCACCAGGTGACTTTTTGTGACGTATTTTACCAAAATAAAAAATTCTATAGTCATTTGAGACCGGGGAATATTTTAAAAAAAAATTCTGAAAAAGTATCATCTGAATCAATTACATGGTGGCGTAAAACTTTAAAGAGTAATATCTCAGTTTGCACTCGACTGCAGGTACCACTTTTGCCCTTAGCACGGTAGAATATATCGGAGACTACTTCGAAATCGCCATGGAAAAAGTAGAAATAAAATATTAAGGGAGGAAGAAAATCACATGACCTGCTAAACGAGAAGAGGAATATACTAATATATATTTGTTTATAATTTGTTCAAAATGTCTATTAATTTTATACAGCCTATGTTAATAATTATCGGTTCTAAAGAACGAGCAATTAAATTTATTACCTATTTACTTTTATCGATAATAGTTAAACAGTAACATTTTGTTTAATTTGTTCTAACTATTAACCAAATTACGAAAGTTTTGAAAATAGTTTTTAAGATATTTATTAAATTTTGTTGCATAGATATGTTTTTAAACGCAATTGCAATTTATTTGCTCACCAGTCATTCAGGGTTACTCTGAGCCGTTTCGGTTAACTTTGCTCATAATAATCCTAATGTGAGTCGAAAATGGAGACTGGACACAAAAAGTTGGTCGTCAGAAGGACATTTTCAAACGCAAAATACGACGAACGATCGGTTATTTTGAATCGTGCTGCATTTTAAGTGGTTTTCTAGACGTTGCCTGTATGTCTGTATACGCTGTATTTCAACGGAGACTCAATCCCCAGATTCGTATTAGGCAGGAATTCAAGTGAAACACCATTGCAATCGCTTCGAGGAGATCACAAATTGCAATCGCTACTGGAAATCGAATTACATTAGAATCGCATCTCGTAGCGATTGCAACGTATCCAAATTTGGGAATTTGCGATTGCATTGGTGAGTTGCGATCGTCCGTGTTTCACTTGAATTTCTGCCTTAATCTCGTCTTATCAGTCAGACCAGTCTTCTATGTTTTAATGGTTGCATCTTGCTTTCCCCCGTAAGTGTACGATTGAGTCAATTACAAATCAATATAATATCTGCTTGAAATATTTAACAAGTAAAAATTTTTTTACAAAAAAAAAAAAAAAAAAGTAAAGAAAGGAAGAAAAAAAAACTCTAGTAATAATTTGCTCAACTAACTGTCATTGTTTTACTTTACCTACATACACATTCCGTTGATGTTGTCTGAAAATTTTATGTAAAATAATAGTTAACACATTTATGCCCAAGTTTTTTTTAACAATTTTTTTGACTGTTTATCTGCTTAAAACTCTTACTTTGAATGGTTTACATACATTTTAGGCTTAAAATAGTTCGCCGTTGATATATTTATTAAGTTATTTAACGTCCTGTTTATGGGATATTTTGCAAATATGTGAGCAAAATACGACCTTACTTGACTTTACTTTTGCAAAGTAACATTACAGAAGGCATCTGTGATCAATTTTAAGCAAATCATTTTAAAATAGTTTAATTTTATGAAAAATAAGTTCGCAAAAAAACTTTCTTTCTGTGGCTACCCATGCTGGATCGTTGCTTGACTGATTTGTCGGAAAATAGCTGTCAATAAATAAACTCTGATGTCCAAATAGTGGCTCTTACTGGTTTTCTCAAGAAGAAGGACTATTTAACTTGTGAAAAACAGCTTTAGTAAAATGATATACCCATTACACGTTTTTGAATGCAGTAACTAATAAGCGTCCCATTTTTAGGCTACTGGGCACAAATTGGTTTATAAGTTATTTTTTCACTCACACTTGCAGCTAATGGCCCTTACGAGTAAGGGAAGTTAACTGACAAAAATTCGTCCATGTGATAGTTTTATTATTGAGATCATTTTTTTTTTCTAGTTTCACGCCTTTTTTTTTTTTTTTTTTTGAGAAAATCTGAAAAATATGGTTTGGATTTCTATAACTTTTAAAACGTTTGATGATAACAGTATGTTCCTGTTCGAAACTTCAAGTATGATAAAAAATTGTTTTAGCTTCAGATCTGTGCAACTGGGACCGATTCCGGAGTGAAGACTACTATCAGTTTGAACTTTGTAGCCTTTACTTTAGTTAGGGTAAATCTTCTCACCCAAAATAATTGTCCAGGATTTAAGGACAGCTTCCGGTCCATGTCCTGCAGAGGTCTGCGCAGAAATTCCAATTTTGTACTCCGTGCTAGGGTGCAAATTCATAAGACTGGCTTCTGTGGTGTTGCCGCTCACTTCCAATACCCGAAATGCGAATGGTGTGGTATTGAATATAGGATCAAGAGTCAAAATTGGCTTGTAAGCAATCTGGGGAAAAGAAAAACGGATGTTAGTTGTTTCGGATTTTACATACATTTCTCTGCCAAGCCAAGATTAAAATACAAATTCTAGTTAAAATGGAAACCGAATAATGTCTACCGAATGATTATCCCTGTTACTATTCCATTGATGTTCCGATGCAATATAAAGTTAAAATTTAACGTCAGACGATAAGAATAAAGGTAAAAATAATTATAGAATGATCATCTGATAACGAAATACTAAGCCATAAGGAGATGAAATAAAATCTAGCAACGTTAGGACAAAAATAAAAGACATTTTTATTCGAAAGTTCGTTGAATATGTCAATTCATATTTTTGTGCTTCTTCGGAGGCATTGTATGTTCTGCGTGTGTTTGAGCTAAACAAATAAAAACCTGTATATTATATGCATTCCCTGCAAATTATTCTATGTTCTTGTCCGCAAATATTTTTCAACAAAGTGTGCAATCCCTAATTATCATTTATTTAAAAATATTTTTCGCTTTTAGTTTCTCGCATACGTGAGTAATGGTCTTCTATCAATATTATTTTTAGCAGACTGGCCATTGTAGCGGTTACGTGCAGGACAAGAAGACTGTAATATTTCCAACATTTTGCTACAGATCTTATCATTTTAACTGAACAGGAGTTAGCATATTTTTTTCATTTTAAAATTTGGTGCAAAGATACTCCTGACGCATTTATATTTTTATTAAGTAATTTTTAATTAAAAATTGAATTTGTTAGTATTTTTCCCGTGCAGGACATCCAAAGTAAACCTCTTCACTGTAAAAAATGAACTGTTGCTTTTACAGTATAATACTGGCAGCCGAGGTTCCAATTAAAAACTGCAAAATGCGCGGTAATAAACGGTAAAACTAGCAATTTTACAGTTTATTATTATAAAATTAGCAATTTTTACAGTTTATTACTGTAAAATTAGCTGCATCATACTATAAAAACAACATTTTTTTTAAAATGTTGTAATGAAAAGTAGTAATTTTTTCTCGTGCGTAACGGTTCGTATATTTCATTCAAAAGTAATAATTTTAAAAGGTAATGAGGAATTATTTTATTTAAGGACTTTCACACAAATGTGTGATTTCTTAAGCAAGAACATTTCATTGAATACACTTTTAAATTATTATTTTTAGTGACATATATGAAGCGCCACGTGTGAAACAAAATTAGTTTTTCTCGGAATAGTTCAGGAGTATCAAAAGTGAAACAATTTTAAAAATCTTTATGGGCCATTTTGTTATCCGTAGTTTTTTCTATGAATATGAAGGAAAGATACTTGAAGTAAAAAGTAAATAAATGAGTAAATATTTTGTTGGAAAGATGTATCCCCTCCCACCAATGGTATGTTTAAGGATCATAGATTTTTGCAGTCCTTAGTGGCGATCCTCCGATATGGCATTCAGGCTTTAACTACCATACTAAGGGATAAGTAAGGAGTTAAGGTTAAAGTAAACACCATTACTTTTTTTTTTTTTTTTTTTTCAAATTATCAATCTCTAATAAAAAGTTTAAGCATGTTTATAGCGAGTTTAAAATCTTAATCTTACCTTGTAGTTGAGGATAACTCCATTGGTTTCTTTGGGTGGGCTCCAAGAAATATTTATAGTATTTAGTCCATTTTCAGAGACAGAAATGGCAGATGGTTCATTCGGGACTGAAAATAAAGGTTTTTTTTATATCTTCTGCACCTAACTACAGAATAAAATGCAGTAAAATAATACGTTTTAAAATTGTACTTACATCGATATCTTTAATAAATGTTAATCGCAATTTCTTTAGAACGGAATGCGCACTAACTGTAGGTAAATGCAGCGTTGAAACGTACATCAAAGTAGCAACGGTTGTGCAATTTGTAGCTAATTTGTGCATTTCAACACGTTTTTGTCTAATTTTACTTTGCTGTACAAAATTATTAGTCATTCAGGGTATGGTATGAGTCAGTCTGCATTACTTTGCGCCATTTACATTTTTCATTTCTCTGTTAAATAAGCTACAACATATGCAGTCTCAGTGAATTTTTCTAATGAGACCATAAAATAAGATTTCTGCTTTTTAAGATTTTAAAGTATACTATACAATCAAAAATATGAATCCGGACCCACTCAAAGCTACCCTGACGGTTTGTATTTATTTCGTGCATTTTATCGTATTATTAGTATCCTGTTCGAAAGACTTCTGTAAACTTCGAAAAGTGTGCTTCAAAATGTTCTAAAAAATGGGCAAGTGTTAGCGTTCATAAAGTGTTCGAAAAGAGTTTTAAGATTTGTTGTGTGTATTCTCTTTTCGTAAAGTGTTGTGAACTTGTTCGCTGCGGAGCGTAAATATTGTAGAAACTTATCAACTCCACAAGAAATTACATAGTTATGGCAAGAAGATGCATTTATGTCCTATTTAATTTGTATAATTCGGAACCTACCTAAGAAGCGAAAGAAAAATTTTAAAGAAATGTACTGAAATATATTCGAAAAGCCAACAGATGAAGAGCTAAAAAATTGGAACATTAATAAGCAGAGTAAAATAAAACAACTTTTTCTCCAATGAATTTACCAGATTAAATATAAGTTTTCTACCCATGTATTGAAAATAAAATGTTTTTAAATATGAAAAACAGTAATCCATCGATATTGAGAAAGGAAATGCATAATCCACAAGCGACCTAGTGATATATGGCACAATGCAAACATTAACGTGACGATAATGTTGGAAGAACTTGTTAAAGTGGACATGATTACAAAAAATTCAGAGGGGGTAACTGATTATTTGAGCCTGAAATAAAGCCATGATAAAGCTGCTTAGGAAAAAGGTCAAAGTGTTGCTTATGAGACAAAGCGCGGAAAAAATTCAGTTCTTGAGATTAAATTGAGACAAAATTAAATCTTCAAGGGCGAAAAAGAAATTGCGAAATTAAATGCTTCTTACAGTAAAGGCACTAATGGGATTTCCTTATTTTATAGGGTTCTATTGTTTCAAACCTCAGAGATATAAAAAACTAATACATTTTCAGAAAAAATAGTGGTCTATTTTATCAATAGGGCCCGTATATTCTGCGAAAACAGAAAAGGAAAAGAAAAACAGTTTGGTGAAGTATTTAGTTCAAGTTTCTTCCAAGTCCAATGCAATTTATTTGATCAATGATAGCATATTATTAAAATCAATACAGTGTTACCTCCATCTAGGGTTCTTACTGGAACTAAGCTAGAAAAGTCACCCCAACCAGCAGAAGTGGATGCTTGAACCTTAAAATTAGAGAAAATAGATTTTTAGTTACTGTGAACGGAGGACATACTATTGAAGACATGCGTCAACAGTTTCGCTGCAAATAACTCTGCAGCAACAATGTAAAAAATATAAGTTGATTTATGCACTTAACCCATTTATGCCCAAGTTTTCTTTAACAATTTTTTTCAATTTTTATCTGCTTAAAACTCTTAGGGCCCTGCTCCACATCAGCGGAAAACGCGACCGAAACCGAAGGCAGAAACCAAAAATCCGGGTATTTTCCATAGGAACACCATTTAATCCATTTTACGTTTATGCTTTACGCTCGCGTTTTCCGCTGATGTGGAGCAGGGCCCTTACTTAGAATGGTTGAAATAATTCGCCGTTTCCATATTTATTAAGTTATTTAATGTCCTGCTTATGGGTTATTTTGCAGATATGTGAGCAAAATACGACCTTACTTGACTCTACTTGTGCAAAGTAACATTGCAGATGGCATCTCTGATCAATTTTAAGCAAATCATTTTAAAATAGTTTAATTTTATGAAAAATAAGTTCAAAAATAAAAACTTAGTTTCTGTTGCTACTCGAACTGGATCGTTGCTTCACTGATTTGTCTGAAAATAGCTGTCAATAAATAAACTCTGATGTCCAAATATTGGTTCTATCTGGTTTTCTCAAGAAGAAGGACTATTTGACTTGTGAAAAACAGCTTTAGTAAAATGATATACCCATTACAGGTTTTTGTATGCAGTAACTAACAAGCGTCCCGTTTTTAGGCTACTGGTCAGAAATGGGTTAAACATTTTTTTCTTTTTTTTCCCCAATAGGGCTGCATAAGAGGCCTTAACCATTTGCAGGCATAGTACGATCCCATGATATGGCATACAGTTATTCATGGGCCACCAATAAGGTGCAAATGTCAATACACTAGAGAATTCTAAAACCAGTTCTCCTTTAGACTGTGGGCCCCTGAACTGTTACGCTGTGAAATTACTTTGAATTAAATTTGCCTGAGAGTGTCTGAGCCAAGCAGGTCTCACGCGATCTTTAACATGATGAATAATCATGTGACATGTGAGCTACTGATTTTCTGCATTTCGAAAATCAACCGACTAGCTACTTACCCCGTATGTCCACAGCCCAACGTAAAAGGTCAACGTCTAACCCCAACGCCACCCAGCCAACATGCACTTCAACTATACAAAAGCATGTTGTAATGATCACTTTTAAAAAGAAAGACATGTATGAAATCCGAACTTATAACAAAATTTGTTGGCAAATTGAATTAATATTTTTACACCTTCACTTGACTTCTCTAAACTAAATACACTGCCAGAAAATGATAAGAATATCAATCTTTAAATCTATGATTTCCTGTAGAACTACCTTTAAGTAACAAATTTGTGGAAGACTTTTCTAACTGCTGTTTTTGGCTGCTATTTATGTTTTTCAAGTAAGTTATTAATCGTTTCGTTTCTTATTTTTTATAAATACAGTAGAATTTATCCAGCCCTTGCTTATTCGGATCTCCGGATAATCCAAACAAAATGTGTAGCTTATTTTGTATATTGGTAGGGGTGCTCATTCACTGGGTATGGGCACTTTTTTTATTTTAATTCCCCATAAAACCTGATGCAGAACCATAAAAGCTATCCCCCCCCTTTTTTTTAAATATTGTTATATCATCTGAAGTATTTTTACTGCTATGCGAAAAATGCTACATTTTTTAGCGACGCTGTGATTTTTTGAAGTTGAAAATTCGCTTAAGTGCTCATTCAGTGGTCGGTCTACCCCTACTTAGCGCAAAAATCAAAGCAAATATTTTAATGCTTAAATTTTCCTCAATATTTCCGCATTTCTTTACATACTTTGATGAAAAAGTCCGTGGCTGGGTTGAGGCCGGCCACGAGTGTCTTCAAGAGCTGACCATCCTCTTCGGAGACGCTGTAGGTGATGTCCGCGATGAGGCGTGATTGGCTGTGGTCCCAGAGCTGCAGTCTGTACCGGAGGATCTCCCCGTTCTTTGTCTCGGGTTCGGACCACGCGATCTCCAGTCTGTCCGGGAAGGCTGCTGTCAGGAACGGATGCCGTGGCGGTCCGGGGGCTGGAATGGATTTCATTGAGAGATTAATTTGCTTGGTTTCGGAATTTATAAGATTGGGTTTGAGAGGTCATAAGTTTACAGCAAACTAGTAGAGGATATTTTTGAGCTTGATCTCAGTAGCAGAGTATTTTCTTGAGCGATACAGTTGACCACTTTTGTGCAACACTCAATCAAATTAAAAAAACTTTTTTTGTGTTTCTGCTCATTCTTTTACTTCAAACAAGTCGAAAGAATATTCTTACTGTTATAGTTATTTTTACAACGCATTTTGTTGTTGTTTCTAAAACCACTAGAGAACCCGAGCCCGAGTAGACACATCAACCCAATTTAAGGAGGCTTTCGTTTTAACTAGTACCATTAAGGTGGAAGTCCGATTTAGCTCAGAGTGCTCTCTTCTTTTGATGAATCAAAAGAACAGAGCGCTCTGAGCTAAATCGGTCAAAGGCTGAGCAAACCATTGGTTTAGTACCCCTAGAGGTATCGTTTGACTTGGTGGATCTTTGATCGGCTAGGATCGAACCCGGGACCATCCGGTTACGAGTCCGACGTCTTACCGATCGGGCTACCACAGCCCTACAACGCATTGTAATTGTTAGTATTATTATGAGTATTTTAAAATTTTAGATTTTATTTATAAGTCTACTATTATAATTATTATGCTCGTTATCATGAACACAATTGGTTGGAAAATTATTATCATTATTATTTTGTTAAATATTGATATCATTAATTCGAATAACCATTTTATGGTTTTTATTTGCTTTTTCTTTTTCACAAACATACTAAAAGTATTTCATTGCAAAAATGTTTCATTAATAAAATATACATTATATGCATATTATAAGTACTGATAATCTTAACCAGTGTACATAAAAAAAGTATTCATCTCACCATTCTAGTCGTTTGAAGTTTTAGCTTGTCAACAAATCTTTGAATCATTTTAAGTGTACCATGACGAAGTGAAACCCTGCCTCAGCATATATGCCCGAAATTTTTCGCCATTTCTCCAACCATGGCCTTGTCTCTCACGTGAAAATTCTCTCTCCCCCCCCCCCCCCAATAAACTCTGTAAACTTTTTTCACTGCAAAGGTATGCTTAATACAGAGAAAATAACTACTTCGTCCGTCACTGTAGGGGGAGAATTTGTATTTTTTTCTCTGGTATTGAGCCTGCCTTCGCAGTGAAATTTATTTTACAGAGTTGTCCAATTCATGTAATAAGTTAATGCTATCACAAGCACCAATAAGTGGAGAGATTTGATAATGACCATAAACGTAAATATTTGAAAACACTAGATAGAAAAAATGAATTCACTTATTAAAAGCGGAAAATATTAGTTTTATATAATTTAACAAGGATGTTGTTTTTACAAAATAGCAGTTTCATATTTAAGCTTTCTAGAATAGTTGACGCTATTCTCCAAAACTGAAGAGCAAGCAGAAAGTTCACGGCAAAGCACATAAACATTTCAAATGATTAAATTTTTCTATGACATAAATGTGTATGTGAATTTACTCTACTAATAAAGAATATATGGAGGAAAAACACGGAAACAAAGAGTAAAAAAATAGTAAACAAATACTTACTTCTAGTGCTTTAAATAAGCTGTCGTTTGCGACAAAATATTTGATTTTGACGTTTAGATTTTCAAATCTAGATGGCAAATTTCACAACCAAAATTTTAGTTCTGTCTAATTTTTTCATCCCCAGCTTAACACAATCAGAGGTTTACATTAAGAAATGAGAAAAAAATGTTTAATTTTGATTGTGAAGTGCATGCAGTAATTGCTTCTACTCAATGGAAGGTTTTCATAAGTTCATGTTTGTTTGATTTATTAAAAATGACACCTTGTTCTTTTCAACACTTATCCCAGGCGTGATCGTGGCACCTAGTTTTAAATTATTATTTCTCGCACTGCTTAAAAATCTCTTAAATATCGATTAGGAAGTATTTTAACTCGTACCTTCCTCAGACGTTCTATGGAAAAGCAGTTCAGACAAAGGACCTCCTCCAAATTTTGTGACTCCTTGGACACTAAATCCATACTCGGTATAAGGAAGCAGGTTCTCTAACTTAACCTTTAGACCTATAACATAAACTCATTGTTATAAATAAAACAAAACATAAAATGTTGGAAAACAATTTAAGAACCCATAATTGGCGCTATATCTAATTGAGATATATGGGCGATTCTCTGTAAACTCGTCATTCTTCACTCGAAATCATGGTTCTCATGGTTTTTTGAAATGTTCGTATAATTATAATACTATTGCTCAGAAAATGAATCTATTACTTTGGTTTGAAAGAGGGCCAATTGAAGTTTATGTTTTTCTGATAAATCATGATAGGGGGTTACTCCCCTGCCTAGTATAACTAGGCAGGGGACTGTGCTAGGTAGCTGTATTTTTGCCCTTTGTAGCGTAATATCTGCAAAACTATTGGAACATAATTAGTTTCAAGACTACCTATAAATTTAGGCAGAAATCGTGGACATAATAACTAATATGTTTCATATTTAAACTAATTGCCATTAATAAAATCACTTCCCAGAGGACTGTTTTCGCAACGATCACGATGCATACTTTCAGCACAAATGTGGCTCTCGAACTAAACAAAGTGGCGTTTCAACACCGTTCACGGCGATTTCGTCAAATTCACACTGATTACTTTAAACTTCTTGCCAAAAAGAATTTGCAAAAGTTATAGATTTTTCGTATTAAAGCTTTGAATTTGTTGCAGGGGACTGTTCGAAAAAACTCTGGACAGAATTTACTTGACAATTTTAAGTTTTAGAAATACGTAATTATATTTTATTTCATAAGAAAAATATAGCTTCATTATTCTATTTTTAGATATTAATTGCCAAATTTATGTAGTGTTAATAGGTTTTTTGAAATACTATCTTTAATAGTTAAACTATGGGATTCGGACAGCCAGGGGACTGTGTTTTTGGTGCTTAGATAATTTCTAGAAAAAAAAATTAAATTGTTATCGCTCCAAATACAATTGGCCCACAAAGTATTAATGCTTTTCTTGTATTAAGAGCGATAATTACTTAATTACACTTTATTATTTTTAAAATACTTGGTCCGGACAGCCAATTACCAGTTTACAGAGAATCGCCCATATAACGAGAGGTTACGGTACATTCAAATATCGCACATCCAGAATGAAAGGGGCACATCTCAAAAAATGCATTTTTTGGAAATATGTTTAAAAAGTTCCCCCTTAGTACACCTTACATGAGAAACTGACCCATTTTTTTTTCTAGAGTTAACAGTCGCAGCTAAAAAGCAACTTATGCCCTTATCATTCTGTCGATTCTGCTGATTGTGAAGGGAGAATTGAGTTTGAAAGGGGCACATCTTTGATAATCAAAGTTCGCCGAGCTTCTTTGGTGCAAATTACGGTTAGTACTTTTTTAAACCAATTAAGAAAACCGTAATTTTGATTTGTTTTGAAATGACACTCGTTTTAATTGTTTGTTATTAAGTATAAATTGTTTGTGCACAAGTAATTTATGAAGGGTTCCTTTCTTAGAACAAGAAGTATATTATGTAACCTAGTGTAATGTATTATGTAACCTAGTGCCAAATCATTAGGAATTAAAATTTGATTTAATATCTTTCTGAAATGAAACAGCGATATGTAGGATAAGTCACGACAAGAACTTCAAAAAAAAAAAAAAATAAATAAAATTAAGGGGTGTATGCCGATGCCCATAAGAATAGCTATTTTGAGATGTGCCCTTTTCATTCTCCACGAAAATGGAGAATGAAAGGGGCACTTCTCATTAATTACTGACTTATTTTAAATTGGCCGGGAAACGCACATCATAGTCACCCAGCAGAACCTTTAATCAACCAAGCAATGAAAGTTTGGCTAGTTGTAATAATTTATTAGAGCCAGGGTAAGGATTTAAAAGAGTTTAAATTTTCAAATCGATTTTTCTCAAAACAGCTATTTTAAGATGTGCCCCTTTCATTCTGGATGTGCGATATGTACGTAATGCATTAAAAAAAAAGATCGATTCTTTGAAACATAGATGTTTAAAAACATCGATGTTTTAATCTCTAACATAGATATCTTCCAGCAACGATATTTTGTCATCAATGTCTCGTCACTAATCTGTACTAGTTAGCTCCAAATTTCAAATTTTGACATTTACACCCAAAATTTACTTCACAATACTTTACTTCTATATACGTAGGTCGATCCAAAAAATGTTTTACAAACAAAAGCATTTGAAACTTAATAATTGTGGAGCGAATATTTCTACGCATTGTGGTTGAGAGATGGCTCTAGTTGTCCTACAGCGGTTCTACGAGTAATTAGCGCCAGTAATGGCACGACGTCTGGAAAAGTGGTCTCGTAAAGAGGTACGAGCCGTATTGTGCCACCTTAACCCATTTATGCCCAAGTTTTTTTTAACAACTTTTTTCAATTTTTATCTACTTAAAACTCTTACTTGGAATGGTTTACATACATTTTAGGCTTGAAATAGTTCGCCGTTGCCATATTTAATAAGTTATTTAACGCCCTGTTTATGGGATATTTTGCAGATATGGGAGCAAAATACGACTTTACTGGACTTTACTTGTGCAAAGTATCATTACAGAAGGCATCTCTGATCAATTTTAAGCAAATCATTTTAAAATAGTTTAATTTTATGAAAAATAAGTTCCCAAAAAAACTTTTTTTCTGTGGCTACCCATGCTGGATCGTTGCTTGACTGATTTGTCTGAAAATAGCTGTCAATACTTAAACTCTGGTGTCCAAATAGTGGTTCTAACTGGTTTTCTCAAGAGAAAGGACTATTTAACTTGTGAAAAACAGCTTTAGTAAAATGATTTACCCATTACAGGTTTTTGGATGCAGTAACTAACAAGCGTCCCGTTTTTAGGCTACTGGGCATAAATGGGTTAACGAAATTGCGTGAGGTGGTTGCTGATGGCCTTGCTCAGTAATCTGGCGCAAAGGGCCAGGATTACTGAGCAAGGACCTCATTCTTTTGAATGACAATGCAGGCCCCATACAGCTCGCCAGACTCAGGAATGGCTGCAAAGTTTCAAGTGGGAGGTCTGGAATCACCTCCCATACAGCCCCGATTTGGCTCCTCCAAGTAACTATTTCATTGTTCCGGCTTTGAAGCGACACCTATCCGGAACACGGTTCACCTTAGACGATGCAGTGAAAACAGCTGCAGAGAAATGGCAGGGTCATCATGACTCATCAATAAACAAGGGCCTGATTACTACCAAGATGGGATAAACAAGTGGGTCGAACGTTCTGACAAATGCCTATACAGGTTTGGCGACTATATGGAAAAGTGAAGGCCAGACATGTCTCTTGATTTCTATTTGTACCTAGTTTTTATTGTTGTACTTTTTCATTTGCCTTGTAAACTTTTTTTTGGGATCACCCCTCGTAAGTGCTTTAATTACCTTCTACAACGTGTAGCGTGTCGTTGTGCGATGGCAGGTCTTCGGATCGCTTTCTCCGAACCAAGTAGGTAGGGTTTACTTCCTCGGCTTGGACCACCAGGTATTCGTAATGAGTGATGACTCCATTCGCAAATTCGCAAGGGATAGGATCCCATTCGAATTCCAGAGACCTGCTTGTGTGTGACGACAAGCGAACATTCGGTGGAGGCTTATCGGGATCTGTGATTAAGAAAATGTGAATGAATTAAATCGTCAATAAAGCAGTGAGTAACCGCCAACTAAGCAAGGACTAAGGCAGAAACATGCAATACACCGCCAACTCGGTAGTTTAAATCCATGGTCTGCAGTTTCGTGCTTATTATGCACTCATCAGCATGGAATAGGAAAGTAACCGAGTTGGAGGCAAAAATCCTCTTAGAGCAAAGAGAGCCAAGCAGTCTATGGATGGAAATAACCGAGTTTGTGGTGTATTGTATAAATCGTCAACGTTTTGAATTAGAAGATACTGTGTTTAGTTAGCAAGTTTCACCAAACAAAGTAAGCTTTTAAAAAAATTCAGGCAATCAGTTGCACTCTTTAAGAAAAAAAGAAAATGAAAGAAGGTGAGCAAAATGATGAAAAGAGCTACGAAAAGCAGAACTACCACGAATTAATAAAAGTAAAAGAAAAACCAAAAAGGAAGGAACAGACATGCGTTATTATAAAGCATCTTTTCCATGGTTTAATAGATGTTTCAAAAAATTTATTTTAAACAATGTTGAGGAATTCTTTAATTGCGTTAAACGTATTGAATTGAAATGCTTCAAAATCGTTTTTTTTCCTATGCTAATGTTCATTAACTCAATTATCACGTTTTATTGTCCGCTCTTTTGGTTCTATTATGTACTAAGAGCTTTTTCAAAATTAAAAGATTGAAGGGCTAATTATTTGTTATCTAGTTGAATAATTATTCATTTTCCCATTGGAATTTTCTTTTCGATTTTTATTTGCTAATAATTTTAACCAACTATTTTTGTTTTTGTTAAGCTGTAACTCTACAATTTCTGCAATATGTTTTCGAATGTTAAATTTGATGAGAGTTTTTCTAAAGTCGTTTAAATTAATGTATTTTATTTGAAAATGTAAGTATTTTTAATAAAAATCGTGATTTATATATTATTCTCTCTACGTCAGAAGCTACGTGATTTTTTTTCCAGTTATCTGTTCAGATAAAAATTGACGTTCGATAAAAGTACTCTTTTTTTACCTGATTCCGCAGTAATTGCCAAGGTATGAACAGCTTCACCTTCTCCTGCAGACGTTTTTGCTTGGACTGTCACATTGTATGTCGAGTACGGATATAAGTTTTGGAGAGTGATCTGAAAACATTAAATACAAAATAGGCATCACGTAGAAATATTCTGTGACAAAAAATTACCAAACTTTTTTTAATCATATACTGTCGGCCTCAATTAAACGAATACTGTCGGTTCCAAGACATCTCATTCGTATAAGCGGGGTATTCGTTTATCCGTTATCCGATTAAGCGGAGCCGACAGTATGTTGTTTATACATTGGGTTACAAAACAAAATAATTTATCATGCTTCTAAATGTACATTGTAAACAAGTAAATGTTACAGCTTCCGAAAATTCAATGTTTTACCTCTGAAAGTGATTTGAGATTTCAAATGAAAATGTTACATGTAATTTTAAACTATGAAGTTAAAGTGTGGTGATCGCCAAAAATATGTAGATTAGAAGTTAAAAAAAAACAGTTGACCTAAAGCGAGAAACACAACGTGTTTTTTAAGAAAGGCGGGGGGGGGGGGGGTAGGTAAACCACTTTAACAACATGGTCATTTTTGAATACAGCTACCCGTAAACATGGCCGTTTGTTTTTATGACGTTCGATAGCATCAGTGGTTAGTGCTGAGCTTGTCAATAGAATGTTTTCATGTACGATTGGCTTACCGGTAAGCTATTAGAGCATTCTTGGTTAGGCACAGGTAAGAGTAGGTTAGCCGGTTGTTCTATTCCAACGTGCTCCATATCTCTTTCGTAGAACATAAGGAATTTGATCCATCAAGTGGTCAGAGAAAATGAGATACTTATAAGTCCCGTTTTAAAAGCTTCAACACCCAATCATTTGCACGTATAGGAGTGAGTAACGCGGGTCCTTTTCTTCTGCTGCCGATTGGTCGAAACTGATGGACTCTTGTTAGGTGATCTAGCGGTTCTGGGTCACTTTTGAAATTAAAAGGGAGTTCAGCGCTCACCTTTAAAAATAATCTGGACTCTTTTCTCAATGTTTTATTTTTGAAGTTTCAATGCAGTTTCTATAAAGTAATTTTAAATAGAATGTATTCCTGTTTCTGAAATACCCACTGAGTTTACAAGTCAAAACGAAACAAGAAGTTCTGTCAAGAACTAAACGAGCCTACTTTCCCGTACATCGACATCGGCATTCTAGCATCTGATCATTATTCTCTTGATCATCTGAGACTAAACATTATGTCAAACATACCTTTTTAGCACTTAAAGCTGATTTCTAAAAGCAAAATATACCCCTCTCATCAGATGAAATAGAGACATAAAAAGTAAATAAATGAATAAATGAAGTTTTGTCGCACCTTTTAAAGAATGTAACTGTTACAGTTCTTCCGTAGAAAAATTCCTCAATCGTTTTCAAAAAAAAAAAAAAAAAATTAAAAGTACAAAGTACATCAAAACACATTTTATCAAAGAAAGGAAAAAAAACTCGTCCGTCGATAAAATGTCTCGATTTTCACTTTTAAACCGTTGCCAGTTGTTAAATATAAATAAAGAATAAAATGCCCTCGTGAATGAAACACTTTTGTTACAAAAAAAAATCGTCTGCCAAAAAAAAAATAATAGTAATAAATAAAATAACACAAATGAATAAATAAACAAAAAATCGTCTGCACAGTCAGTCATTTTTTTCTGAGCCTGCATTTCCGCCATGTTTGTGGAGTCGGAGTCGGAATCAGAGTCCTCACAGAAGATTATTCAGAAAAGTACTTTACAAACATTATTTATCAAAACCATTTTTTTACAAAGTTAGTTTGAAGGAAATCCGACTTTAAGTTCCAGGATCAACATTCAACTTAAATTCCCCGTAGGCGCTAATGTTAAATTTTTTTCTGAACGGTTCAATATTGAACGAAAAATGGTTCAAACCAAAAAGCGAAATAAGGGAATGAACCTCTCCGAGATCTTTCAAACAAAAAAAAGTTTATTCCATTCGGATGGTTCACTCAGAAGTTATTAGGTGGGGAAAGGTTGCTTGAACGGTTCAATGTTGAACGAAAAAATGTTCAAATTGAAAATTTAAATACTGTAATGAAGTATCCTTGCTGAGATCCTTCGAACAAAAAAAAAGTTTATTTAAATCGGACTGTTCACTCAAAAATTATTAGGGGTGACAGCTTGCTTGAGCGGTTCAATGTTGAACGAAAAATTGTTCAAATCGGAAATGTAAATACGGGAATGAAGTATCCTTGATAAGATCTTTCGAACAAAAAAAAGTTTGTTGAAATCGGACTGTTCACTCAAAAGTTAGCATCGCGGGACAGGTTGTTTGAACGGTTCAAAGTTGAACCAAAAATTGTTCAAATCGAAAAATCAAATATGGGAATGAGTTGTACTCGCCGAAATCTTTCCAACAAAAAAAAGTTTGTTCAAATCGGAATGTTCATTCAAAAGTTATTAGGGGGGGAAAGGTTGCTTGAACGGTTCAATGTTGAACCAAAATTGTTCAAATCGAAAAATCAAATATGGGAATGAGTTGTAATCGCCGAGATCTATCCAACAAAAAAAGTTTGTTCAAATCGGAATGTTCATTCAAAAGTTATTAGGGGGAAAGGTTGCTTGAACGGTTCAATGTTGAACGAAAAATTGTTCAAATCGAAAATGTAGATACAGGAATGAAGTATCCTTGAAAAGATCTTTCGAACAAAAAAAAGTTTGTTCAAATCGGACTGTTAACTAAAAAGTTAGCATCGCGGGACAGGTTGTTTGAACGGCTCAAAGTTGAACCAAAAATTGTTCAAATCGAAAAATCAAATATGGGAATGAGCTGTACTCGCCGAGATCTTTCCAACAAAAAAAAGTTTGTCCAAATCGGAATATTCATTCAAAAGTTATTAGGGGGGGACAGACAGACCGACCGACAGACCGACAGACCGACACACAAATTCCCCATCTCAATACCCTACTTTCAAATTTTTAATTTTTCGATATTCATTTTACCTTTTTATTTTTTTAACTTGGCGATATTTTTTGGACTTGGCGATATTTTTTTAACTTGGCGATATTTTTTGGACTTGGCGATATTTTTTAGATGCATTAAGCCAATTTTAATACTTTTTTCGTCTTTCTTTTATTTTTAACGGGAAAGTAAGAGCTAAAAAATAATGCTATGTGTATTTGCCAGACCTAATAACAGCACTAAGAAAATTCAAATTTGCACGGGGCTTTTGATAGATGAGTGTCCTGTCAAACTATAGTTAAACCTAAATTTCCGAGTCTTCTGAGTGCATTTGTCAAAGTTGAGAGGCCATGTCGAAAGTTCTGCCCTCTTTCTACCGGAATGCACATAAGCTGTGATGATGTCCCCAGCACGAAAGTTTACCCAAACGTGACGACGTTCTCCTCAAAAAAGTGGCCCAAATATACCCCCAAAAGAGCCATTAAACGTGACTCCAAAAGTATCAAATTTTGACACAATTCAGAGGCAGATAAGGGACGACGTATCTCCAAAAAGTGATCTAAAAGCAACGCCTCCTAAATACTAAATGCCTACTACATTTGCTTCGCTACCGTCGACATTGGTTCCACTTTAAGCGCCACCTTGCGGCAATCCGATTATGCCGTTGTTATGGTGATAAATCCAAACAATATTCGAATTAAATTTTTTGATTGGTTAATTTTTAAATTTAAATTCAGAAATGAACCAATCGTTAATTTCTCTTTCTCGAAGAACTCCGGCAGATGGCAGTGTTTTGTGAACCAAGGACGGCATTTTGCAGCTATTGGCGATGGATCCAAACAATATTCGAATTAAATTTTTTGATTGGTTGATTTTTAAAGTTAAATTCAGAAATGAACCAATCGTTAATTTATCTTTCTCGAAGAACTCCGGTAGATGGCAGTACTTTGTGAACCTAGCACAAAATTTTGCTGTGCTAAAAACCAGAAAGTAGCAGGCATTTAGTATTTAGAAGACGTTGCTAAAAGTGACACAAAATTTTGACTTTTAGGTTACTGGGAAAGAAATGCAAATTATATGTAAACATACCTCCGTGTCTTCTGAGTGCATTTGTCGCATTGCGGGGTCTGTCGAAGGCTCTTTTTCTCCACACTGCCCTTTATCCAGAAGTACGTAAGTGACGACGTATCCCTTAATGGCGCCATTCACTTCAGATGGAGCTTCCCACGATACTAATAACAGATCCGGCTGCATCTCCACAGCTTGACATTCTAAATCAGTCACTGGGCCTGGTACTATTATTTAAAAAAAAAAAAAACCTTAGAGAAGAAATTCCAATTTAAGCCTCCTCAAATCCTTCATTTTTTCGATAACTAATTTTTATTTGTCAAGTTCAACTTTTTGTTTTAATAGTTCACAGTTCACATGTCCAAAACCAACGGTCAAGTGAACGACCGTTCACTTTTAATATTTTCATTTAACACTTTCATTTATTTTTGGAAAATATAATTAGAATATTCTAATACAGAGATTCTCATTCTTTTTATGACCATCGCTGCCCTTTACTGGTTTACCAACACGTATCCCCCCCCTCCCCACCCTCCGTTACGTTTGAAAATACATTAAATCTAAGAAGACATTACTTTTACTAAATTGAAGTTCTCATTGATCATTTTGGAAACTGTCAATTCTCAATAACTGGAAGTCCCAAGGGACCCGCAAAACCTTCAAGGAACCTCTCGGTTGTTCGAATTCTGATCTGGTTTTCTGATTAAGATAGTGTTCATTGTGTAATAACTTACCAGTTTCGGAAGTTTTTATGATAAGCTCAGCAAAAAAATGCGATTTTGCCAATGCTGTAATAGGATACAGACGGACGACGTAATTCGTGTTGGGAGTCAAGTCCACCAATTCGGCCCTGTTCTCCAACCCTCCAATCTCCATCGTCTCCAAAATAGTTTCATCGGCTTCAGGATGGTACATCAAGTAATATCCAGTGAGCGAACATTGAAGTAGAATTTCTGATGGTTTCTGGAAAATACAACCAGACGTGAAAAGAAAAAATGATTACTGTTAGACAAACTTGCTTATAATAAACTTTACTTCTAAGTTTCCGTAAAAAATGTGTTGCTCTGTAGAGTACTTTGGAATGGAACATTAATTGTAATCACTCTGTATATGCGAGCATTGTTGGAGGTCATAATCCTATCTTCTACTCTCAACGATATTTGCACGGCTATCAGCGAAAGGCATCCTGGAAAGGATGCATTTAAGAACTAACATGAGCTTTTTCAAACAATTTTTTTTCTTACAAAAAACCTTTAATCTGCTCTTTTGTTAACACATTTCATAGCATAATGCCTTCAAATTGTTCAAGTTTTCGTGATTTTTAGAAAAAAGAAACAATTTTATGTTTTCAACGAACGTCAATTAATAACTGCAAATTTTCAGTTCGAAGCATTACTAATAAAACTTCACTGCCGTGGTAAGCGCAAAAGTGGTATCTGCAGTCGAGCTCAAACTGAGATCTCTTTAAATTTTTGCGTCACCATGTATTTGATTCGGAGGATACTTTTCAGAATTTTTTAAAAGTATTTCCTATTCTCAAATGACCATACAATATTGTATTCAGGTAAAATACGTCCCAAAGAGACACCTGGTGGTAATAACTCAATTTTGTTAAAACTGTAGATAACACTTTTATGCTTAGCACGGCAGTACTGGTTAAGATATTTTTCACGACAAACGTTTTTCTTTTCTTCTTTTTTTAGCATTTTTTTTTTCAAAGTTAATAGTGTTAAACTTATGCTAAACATCTACTATAGGCATTCAACTGCTTTTACTAATAAATTTCGTTACCTTCCAAGTAAGTGTTACTGTAGTTTCAGAGATGGTATCAGGCAAAAACTCTTGAGGTATTCCATCAACTGTTGGTACTGAAATAAAATAATAAATAAAAAATAAAACGTTAATGACCTATAACAAGGAGCATAGTCATTGATTTCAGATGTACGTGTGCGTACATAACTTTTAATGTACGTTTTTTCTGTTGAACGGAAACCATTTTCCATCTCAATTACTCTTTTCGAGAGAGAGATAGAGCAATTTTAAAATAAATTTTCTAACAACATTACTTATTTCACATTATTTTATAAATCAATCTTAATTTGTGTAAATTGACATTATTTTGCACACTTTTCGTACGGATTAATTGAAATTAAAATTTGTTTCAATGTCTTAGAATGGGTCGTAATCTCTGTAAGGGGCCATGCTCCACATCGACGTAAAGCAGAAAAAATAGGCAGAAGCGTAAAATGGATTCAATGGTGTTCCTATGGAAAGTACCCGGATTTTCGGTTTCTGCCTAAAGTTTCGGTCGCGTTTTACGCTGGTGTGGAGCATGGCCCTTAGTGTCGTTAATTTGTATCAGTGAAAACAATTGAAAATTATTCTAGCAGTATGTTGTATTTATTTATTTATTCTTTAAATATTAATTATTAAATGTTTAAATTAATTAAAATATAAACTGTATAAAATTCTATTTAAAAATTTAATGTAGAATAACCTTCTACGATAAAAAGTTAAACAATTATTTGTAGGAAAATGGGTATAAGATGTGTTTTGCAGAAAGTATCAATCTAGACAGCAAAAAGTAAGCTGTACACATCACATCATAGCTTTTTGTGCATGTTGTACTTTGTGAGACTAAATCACTTAAAAAAAACTAATATTAAGGGAAACCTCTATCTTCTCCAATGTTGTTGTGTTATTTTTCCCTGAACAACCTCCATAAAATAATCTTGATTTGCATCGGAAATGCAGCTCTATTTTTTGATATGAAAAACTGGAAAAGCTCTCTCGCATAATCTGATGACATTTCATCAACCCTTTAGAAATAAAGTTGGTTGGTTGTATTATGTTTATTGGCGCAAGAGCCTTAGTAGGCTATACTGCTCCAAACGATGGTTTTATGTTAAAAATGAAGAAAGGGCAGGACTAAAATTGTCTAAAATATAATGCTCATAAAAACTTCTAAAATTTTAAAAACATTTCGGAACAAGACACATATATAAGGTTTCAAATTTCAAATGATTAGTTGAAAGCAGGAATAGATTTTGACTTAATTGTTCTTTGGCGTAAGAGTCTTATAGGCTACACTGGGCCAGTAAAAAAAGGTTAGAAATAAAGACTCAAAGTAAAATCACACAAACCTCCACAATCCGTCTTAGCGATCAAAATTGGGCTGATGTCCCCTTCTCCGCCTTTAGTAAGTCTTCTGCATCTCACAGCTATCTCGTACTCAGTATTGGGTCTCAAATCTGCTATGACGATTGATAAACCGAGGTTCCAACTGTCTACTTTGCCCCATTCCTCGTCTCTTTCCTTTCTGTACATTACCTGTAAAATAAAAATAGGAATAACTATTCAATCTGCTATTTGCTTTCATACTTTTTTTTCCTACTTTGTTATGGTCATCGGGCGGAATAAAGCTCTTAAAACAGCTGTTTTATCTTGTAGCCATTGAAACTGGGCACTAAAGAAGAACTTTCTTGGCAGTCAATAGAATAGTCTTTGTTAGTCAATGCTTTTCTTTTTAATCTAGGCTCCGTGTTCTTAAATTATTTTTATTTTTATTTTATTTATTATTTTTTTAACGATTAATCTATAAACAAAAGAGTTATAGATTCATAAAAATTAACTAGGCTAAAGTAAAAGTGTTGCAGCTCCAAAGGAATTTCAAAGTTATTTCAAGCCTCCTAAAGCTTTCATTTTTCCTAAGCTTTCATAAATAAAAAAAATCACGAAAAGATCTTTAAGCTGAAAGACTTCTGATTAAATATGCAGTTTGTTTCCCGCTTGACCAGTTTTTAACGTCTGCTAACAATGTTTTCTGAAAAAATGCTTCTGGTGTGGCTTGTTTCGAATTTAAAAAAAATGTTTTTAGTTTTGCCTCAAAAGATGTCGCAGACCTCAAAATAAATAAATGAAAATAAAATAAGAATAATAACAGTAATAATAATAAAATAGTAAAAATATTAATACGATAATAATAACAAGAAGAATAAGAAGAACAATAATAATAATAATAATGATTTTTTTTTATTATTTCTTTCTTAATAACAAGAATTTTTTTCTCCAGTTTGGACTTATATCTTGTCACATTTGAAACCATACAAAGTTTTTGACGAATACGTGATTTTATGGCGGAAAAAAAGTCAGATCGCTTCATGATACAGAAGGTTTACGTTTCAAACAGTATTAAAAAATAAACTTGACATAAAAATTTCGTAGCAATGGTTCTCATTGATAAAGAACCTCTTCTTCAACGCGGGAAAATGAAACAATACAATAAAGGGAGAACTCTATGGCAAAAGTGTTTAACAGAAAATGTTAAAATTCTGGAAGTGTTTAGCGTTAGAAAGAAAACCAAACAATATATGTGACTCCTAAAATATACTTTCCAAATATTCAATTCTATCTGTTGGACTTCCACCTTCATCATGATTATATTTCCATTCACTCCACTCAACCGTTAAAGAAAAGTTGGTTTTATCAACGAGATGCGGCTTGGATTTTAATCTGGGTGGATCTGAAAAAGACAAGAATAATTTTTTTTTTCCAAAGGGAGAAAATGTCTCCATAGTCCTGTTATATAAGAAATTAGGAAAATAAAAACATGAAATCTGCATGATTGAACAGGCTTGAGGCAGCTTAGTATATATTTTTTTAAATTCATGTCTCTTTCCGCATGCCATACTTGATATACGGCAATATACAGGGTGTCCACTCCAATCGTGGACCAATAGCTAATTTCTAAACCGTTAGAGATAAGCATATAGTTTATTTAGGAAAAAATCTCCAAATTTTGAAAGCAATTTTGGGTCTATTCAATGTTTTTCAAAAAATCAAATTTTGAAAGAGTTACGAAATTTAAATTTTTATACAGCCCCCCAGTCCTATCAATCATATTTAGTAAAACATTCTTGACACTGTAACGTTTAAAACTAAAAAAAATCACTCTTCTACCACAAAAATTGACCGAGTTATGACGTTTTGAAAAATCAAGATTTTGCATTGTTTCATGACGTCATCGAGAGATCGCTTAAGGGACTGTATGCGATAGAGCCGCTATATATACAGGCCGACGCATCAAGCTTAAGTTTTACCACTTTGGATCCAACTTATGAACTGTGACTTTCAGTTTTCATTGTTGCGGCGCTAGGGTTACCAGAAAAAGTTTCGGGACATTGCCAAGCTTTGTTAAATTCACGTGAAAAATTACCAAAACGCGATAACTCGCCAGAAAAGACAACCACTCACCGAAAAAGACATTTCTCAATCACGTTCTGGATCCAAAGTGGTCAAACTTAAGCTTGATGCGCCGGCTCGTCTATATAGGGGCCTTAGTATGCGAAATCCTTCAAAATCTTGATTTTTCAAAACGTCATAACTCGGTCAATTTTTGTGGTAGAAGAGTGATTTTTTTTAGTTTTAAACGTTACAGTGTCAAGAATATTTTACTAAATATGATTGATAGGACTGGGGGGCTGTATAAAAATTTAAATTTCGTAACTCTTTCAAAATTTGATTTTTTGAAAAACATTGAATAGACGAAAAATTCCTTTCATAATTTGGAGATTTTTTCCTAAATAAACTATATGCTTATCTCTAACGGTTTAGAAATTAGCTATTGGTCCACGATTGGAGTGGACACCCTGTATTTGCACAAACTGAAAACGGATATCTTTTAGATCAAACCGAACAATGTAAAGGATAAATACAACGTTAAAAAGCAGAAATGCGCAGGGATACTGCATACACGTATTTCGGCTTTACAAGGAACGCCTTTTTCAATGCAAAAAAATGTGATCTTATGGATACATAGACATCCGACAAAAGCATTGAAAAAAGGCGTTCCTTGTAACGCCGAAACACGTGTCTGCAGTATCCTTGCGTATTTCTGCTTTTTTAACGTCGTATTTATCCTTTACATTTATGCACAAAAATATTTATTTATATATTTCAAAAACGAACAATATTTACTCTGGAAGCTATGTTCGTAGTTCATTCTGTTGAGCAGAAAGCGTAAATTTCAAAATTGTGCTATCAATCAGCGAACGAGGCAGTAGAGCAAGAAATCATTAATTACACAAAACCATTTATTGATAAGAAAAGAAAATATGCATAGATCATTCATACTTGTTTTACACCAATGAAGTTAGAATTTCTGATTGAAACGGAAGAAAAAACATGGAAGTAATAGGACGGAAGTGGCCTCATAAATTGGCAGGCATTTTATAACAGTTTGATGATGTTGAATTTGAAGAAAAAATGATGTGCAACGCAGTACTTGACTACTTTACAATGCGTTACCCATTTTTTTGCTTTCTTTTGCATTTTTTGCACAGAAAATAAATTTGTTTTTGTATATAGGCGAATCAACCTGTCACCGAAAGTGAGAAAGTTTTAGTTATGCAGAAATTACGAGGGTTTTTGAGGATTGTTGACCTTATTCTAATATTATTTTATTATGATATTTTTATTTTGTGAGCGTTAGTTACTTCCTTTTGCTATATTTATTCTGGTTCTACACAATTGGAGTAGAGATGAAATCATTTGCGCAAATTTTGGTTAATCTTCGAAATCCCTTTGTTTTAAAACAAGTTTCCACCTACTTTTAACTTCTATTGTTAGTGTATAAAATGAGAAACTTGGGGGCAATTAATTTTAACAGCTTACCAATAACGGTGAGTGTCAGAAGCTTCATATCAAATCCATGTTGATTACGGGCAGTGCATTTGAATTCGAAATCTCCGGATTTCTCAGGCTTCACTTTGGCAATAGCTTGATATTGGTCTTTTTCCAACGACCTCGTCCCCAAAACCAGTCCCGGGAATTCACTGTTTTGAAGATAAAATCATGGAATCGTAAACATAAATAAACTTGACATGGGAGGTGTAAAAATCACGACTGACTACTTCCACTTTTGTAAAATTACTCTCTTATGTTATCTTCAAGTTATTTTTTGTGGATAATAATCATATTTCTTTTCCACGAAGACACATTTGATCTCTTATTATTGGTGTTAAGGATGAACTAGCTGTCGTGGCCGTCACGAAACTTTCTTCTATATCTATCTTATGAATTCCAGTTACAAAATAAAATACGTACTCGCCCGAATAATTGGAAACAGCTCCAATTTCCCAATTATCGTAATAACTCTGCAAATGCAGAATCAATGAGCGAAATTGGAAATCATTGCAAAAGCCTTGTTTAGATTAATTGCAAACATTTTATTTGTTAGTAAAAAGAAATTGGCAACATTTAAAAATTTCAAATCATTGAAAGTTTTCAGCTGTTTTGATAATTAAATAGCGTGAAAGCGATTTTTTAATGAATTGATTTTTCGCATCTCTACTAATAATAAAGCTGAAGGTGGTTCTGTCTGTCCTTCTTTCTTTCTTTCTGTCTGTCTGTCTGTTACGCGCGTAGCGCCAAAACCGTTCGGTCGATTTTCATGCCACTTGGCACAAAATTAGTTTGTAGCATGTAGTTTTGCACCTCGAAGCGATTTTTCGAACATTCCATTTCGTTCTTTTTCTATTCGAATTCTTAGAGGAAATTCGATAAAATAGGGAAGAAATATTCCATACACATTTTCAAGTCTTATGTCATTCGAAAGCTTGAAATTTTCTGCACAAAATGACGTTTTTTCGAAGTTTCTACGATCATCAGGAGAGCTGTAACAATTGTTTTTAGAATCTCGAAATTCAAGGCTTACCTTCAGTAAAGCAAGCCAAACGATTCTAAAATGGCTTTGCTCGCGAATAAAATTTGTTTGAAATTAGAGATGAAATGAATTATTTTATCAACGGAAATCAACTTTTCATGTTGTTACCATGGTTACGTTTTTATTTCGTTCTTTTTCCCTTAATAATTTTAAAAATGTATTTGTTTTTGTAACAATCCAAACTCCAAGCCTTATTAAAATTAGTCAAATGAAATATTAAAAACCGTGATAAGATGGCACCCGTCAATCAAATGAGAAATCGAGTCCTTTCCTTAAAATACAGGATACCATTCTAAATTTATCGTCTGCAAAACATATTTTACTTCATTATTAATTTATTTCAATATAAATTGCAGCAAATGGCTTGAGTGAACGAATTTAGCTTTTAATTAATCGTTTGCTGGTTGATCTTTGTCGATTTTTATTGTTTTTATTATCATTGTGAAGAATAATGCACGAAATTTCTATGACTAATACTTAAAATTTTTAGGATCAGTTGAGTTTAAAAGAAAAAATTGCTCCAAATATACTTTTGCAATGTGATTATTTATTGTTGGACTGTAATTTGCAGCAATAATTGCATTTAATAAATAATGAAAGACAATATTAAAAATTATTTTTTGGCGACTTTTTTACAATTTGGCATTCAATTCTATTTCAGTATATTTACTTCTATCTTATTGCGATATTGCAACGTTCTTTCTAAAGTATGTCATTTCGGAAAATGTATTATTTTGTTTTTGAAGTTAGGAAAGAAAACTTTCTTCTTCTTTTAAACTTTGGTAAGATTTCTGTTGGTTTCTGTGAGCAACAAAATTTTTCTTATTTTTTCTTTTGGCTTATTTTTGTGCACCTATCTTTGGGGTTGCATTCGAATGTCCCCAAGGGGGTGATTTACCCCTTTTATGGGGTAATCAGGGCTTTCAATGCAGACCAAAGTGATATGAATTGGCGCGACCACTTGGCGATATCTCGCCAAGCTTTTGGTCACCAAGTGTTTGACGCCAATTTGGCGACATATCGCCAAGTTGGCAATAAATTTAGCGAAAAAAAAATTGTTTTGGGTTCAATTTGGCGCTATTGGCGATATTTTGCGAAAAATCTACTGAATGATGTTAAAATCGGCGATATTTAGGAGATTAATCATTGTAAAACATTTTTTTGCATTGTTTCGTGGCAAACCAGGGATGCAAATGTTTGAATTGTTATCTTACTCACTTCAAGCACTATTTTAGCACTTAAGGCATCTACTAAGAAATTTACACGTAAAAGGAAGTAGTGTAGGGTCCATACCAAATTTTTATATCATACTTTGAAGGAATTATAGTTGAATTATAACTAAAATAGAGTATTTTTTTCTGCTATATCATTTTTTTACAAATGAACTTTTAATTTTATACCACGGGCAAAGCCGTGCGGGTACCGCTAGTTGTTGACTAAGCGCAAAAATCACCCCTCCCTCCCCCTGGGGCGATTGGCGCCAAAATTTAATCGATGCTTGCTTCCTTATTGGGTTAGTGTTATTCCAAATTTCATTCAAATCTCAGCAATATTTCTCGAGATACAGTAGGTGCAATGACAAAATAAGCACTTTTGATTGCTCCACCCCCCTTTGAGATATTGACACACAAATTGAATCAGCAATTGTACTCAATAGGGTCTACCTATGGACCAATTTTCGTTTGATTCCGCCTGTTACTTCCTGAGATATAGCAATCACCCCCGCGCAGAACACGTGCGATTGCTCCACCCCCCTTCGAGATATTGACACGCAAATTGAATCAGCACCTGTACTCGGTAGGTTCTACCTATGGACCAATTTTCGTTTGATTCCGCCGGTTACTTCCTGAGATATAGCAATCACCCACGCGCAGAACACGTGCGATTGCTCCACCCCCCTTGGAGGAATTCGCTAAACAAAGTCAGGTGCACCAGTTCACATGGTGGTACATATGTGAAAAAATTTTTGTTCGATTTCATGCAGTAGTTTTTGCTGTAGCGCGGCCACAAAAACTGGTCACACACATACAGACTCACACACACACAGACACACACACACACAGACACACAGACAGACATTTTCCAAAAATGGTCGAAATGGACTCAGCGCACCTCAAAACGTGCAAATCCGTCAAAATTCGACATTCGAAAATTTTCACGAAACCAATACTTTCTTCTATATAATAGATATAGAAGAAAGTAAAAATTAAAGACATTAAGCTAATATGTCTTTCTGAGGTAATTTTTGAATTACATTTCATTCGACAGCAATAGGATTAAATCGACAATAATTGTCTTTCTGATACAAAAAATCTGGTATGGACCCCACACTACTTCCTTTTACGTGTAAATTTCTTAGTAGTTGCCTTAAGTGTTGAAAAAAGTGCTTGGAGTGAGCAAGGTAACAATTCAAATATTTACTCCCCTAATCTGCCACGAAACAATGCAAAAAATATTTTACAATGGTTAATTTTTCTAAATATTGCTGATTTTAATATCATTCTGTAAATTTTTCGCAAAATATCGCCAATAGCGCCAAGTTGAACCCAAATTCCAAAAATAATTTTTTCGCCAAATTTGTCGCCAACTTGGCGATATGTCGCCAAGTCTTGGCGATATGTCACTTGGCGACCAAAAGCTTGGCGACATATCGCCAAGTGGTCGCGCCAATTCATATCACTTGAGTGCATTGAAATTAACACTGATTTACCCCAAAAAAGGGGTAAAACACCCCCTTGGGAACATTCGAATGCAACCACAAGAGGAGGTGCACAACTAGACCATCTTCAGAGCCTACATACCAAGCTAGAAGCTTCTACGGCATATAGCTTCTGAGTTATGCGAGCCACATACGCACATACATCCGCACATACACCCGCACATACATCCGCACATACGTACATACAGACGTCACGAGAAAACTTGTCGTAATTAACTCGGGGGTGGTTGAAAAGAATTTTTCGGCTGCCTATATGTTGGTAGGTACATATGCACGTGCTGACAGGTCGAAAAAACTACTGAACATTCATTCGGGGGTGAGCAAAATCAAAATTTAGGCTCAAATTTGAGTGATTTTTTTTTCGCGATCACAATACTTCCTTTACTACGTACAAGGAAGTAAAAAGAAAGTTGTAGGAAACCGTAGAACTGTACGAAAACAACAAATCTGTTACCTACGAGCTAACTCTAATACCCTGTTCGCACTGATGACTTAAACCAAGTTAAGAAAGTTTACTTGGTTAACTTTGGCAACGAAACAGGTTTGACCGAGTTTCAAACTTGGCTAACTTGAACCACGTTGGGAAAGTGGATTAACCACGTTGAACTTGGTTATTACAGACATGGCCACAGAGAAAAAAAATCGCAAACCGAATTGGATGGATGATGAAACAAGATTACTAATCGAATTGTGGTCCGAGAACCAAAATGATTTAAAAAAAGCCAAAAGAAATAGACTCGTCTTTGAGTCTATTAGCCAAAAAATGAAAATTTACGACTTTCACCGAGATGGGAGTGAAATTAAATTAAAGATCCAAAATTTGACGAAGAAATACAGGTCAGTTGAAGTTTATTTATTCGTTTATTTATTAATTTATTTGAAAACTTTTTTAGGCATTACCTTTGCCTTTAATTTTGTCTATGTACATGTTTTCTCAAGCTGTTTAAAATCTTAAAATCGAATTGCATTCAAACTATTTTACAATAGTTTTTAGAAGCAATGCAATATTAGAGGTTGAAATTCATGAAATATCTCAATGTTATGTCAACACATTTAAATTAATAGGCAAAACATGTAAGTTATTTATAATTATTAGCTTCAGATCTATTATATAAATCTGCAACCTAAGAATTCAAAAAATAAAAAGTGACAATTTTTATGCAAAAATTTGATTTTACGACCAAAACATATGTTGATGCATGCATTGAAAAAAGTTTTCTTTTAAATGAGTATAGAAAGACACTGAAAGCATTAATCACTAATTTTTTTTCAAATTATTCAACAGTTGATCTTTTATTTGCTGAAAAGATATCTGAACAGCAGGGATGTTTGTGATCCGATATTTCCGAAAATTTTGGGCTTTCATTTTCGAAAATTTTGATTTGCAGTTTCTGAAAATTCTGAGCTGCCGTTTCCGATGTCTGTTATTTGGTTCTTTTTTTCATTTTTAATTGCAAGGTGCTTAAAAAATAATATTGTTCTTACAGATTGTTAGGAATGTGTGTTCATCAAGTCTTCAGAAAATTTTTCTGGAGTTTACTTTTACCCCTGCTGATAGCTTTTCGTGAATTTTTCCAAGCATTACAAACTTATTGTGCTGTTGAAATTTTAAAATCCACCTCATATGCACCTTGCCACTTGCGATGGCAAATATTTTATTACAAAAGGGCTCTACCAATAGGCAAAGCTGAGGAACCAGCTGCCTGCTGGGGTAGATTCTGAGGGACAGTGCAAACATATGTATGGAAATAAAATGGTTATGAATGTTATTGCTGAAGCTTCTATTTGTAATTTTTCCTATTTTTGTATCTATGTGCAGATTTTTCTTGGCCACCCGTAGAGCAAGTCGTCGCTTTGGAAGAATAACGCTGCAACTCCAAAAAATTGAAAAATGACATTTTTATATCATTATATTCAGAAAAAATCGCTCTTTATGATGAACATGGTTACAACTCAAAAGTGTCAAAAATATCTCATTAAAAAAAATATCCGTCAAATTAAAATTACGTCATTAGTTAAAATGCCATTGAAGTCAATCATGCTACATTAGAAAAGAGATTAAAATGCGGTTTTTTTAATGCTAGTTTT